>JADDOH010005676.1:0-52679 GCA_016648135.1 Agrypnia vestita | reverse complement strand
TACAAGTCGACAGCGAGAGATGAGAGAGAAATAAACGGAGACGTTTTGTCTTGCTCTCGCTAGTTGCTTTGTAATCTCGAATGGTCCACCGACCACGGCGTCCGCTGTCCACCGTCTACGAATTCAACTAGTCCATGCGATAAACGTAAACGGTCGACGCGTCGATGCAACGTCAACGGTTGATTTCAACTAGTCCGTCCATTCAACGCCCATCCCTAGTATCAAACCCCCCCCTCCCCGGATCAGAATTTTCAAATTCAAGTATCTATTTTAGTTAGAAAAGGTAAATGGACGTTAACGTCAGTGAAATGAAAAAAGAAACGATCAAATTTAAGTACACATAATCAATAATAAAAAAGGACATGTGAATTCACAAATTGCTATCTTAGGTACTCATAAAAAAAGTGTAATGTTTTTTATGTATATAATCAACTGCAAAACTAAAGTGCGTAATTAAATAAATAATGACACACAGCTGCCCTGTTCAAACACGAACTAAAAAGTAAAACAAAATTTTTGCACTACATTTTTTCTCTGCTTTGTTTTTTGGCAGGACAGTCGAGATATTTTAGTGTATTAAATTATTTATTTATTACTTTAACAGTTATGAAAATTATTTTTTCTTATCACTATTCTAGATGTGGAGTCTCAGAGGCTTCTGAGTTGACATAGGATTTTTTGGAACAAAACATTATATTAATTTTAAAGCCTAATAGTTTTATGACAATGAAAATATGTAATATTATAATCAACATTTTAATCATAAAGATATAAATCTGAAACAATTTACAAGTATGGCACTTTTCACATTTCGTTTCAATGTTTATTCATGTTTGACGTATTCCCTGAAGATTTTAAGGTGTTGAAACAAATCTTGTATTACTTTGTTGTTGTTAACCTTGACAAAATATTGCCAAAGTTCACTCTTACTAGGCGGCATTTCTCTAATTACGACTCAAATATACACAGCACTGAACAATAGTGTTACACTTGAATAAATCAAGTACGGTTAAGCGGCAAGCCCAATAAACAATCAATCGCAGTCCGCAATAATGTGGTCGCCAAATAAATAACTATGAAACAAAGCGTGAAATAAACACAGTCACAGATTAGAAAGAAATTGAATATTATGTCAGTTACTTACTATCGTAATTCGACAGTACCATCTATTCGTTCCATGATACACTAGATTGCTTGTGCTTGCAATTATACCAACGCAATGGAATGTTTTAGAAGGTTTGCTGTGATTGAACTAGATGGCGTTGTCATAAACATGAGCTGCTTAGCCAAATTTTTAAAGGTATCGATGTTACAGTGAATCTGATTTTCTAGTGAGTCTGATGTACCGGAATATGACGCGAACCAGGTTATTAATTTTGTCCTAGGGCAATACCGAAATCAAAGCGCCCATGTTTCAAAGACCACGCGCCATGTGGTCACAGCCGGTCATGTTCGATCTTTTGTTCGAGGACGAAATATGTGACCTATTGTTCAAAAAAAAAATAACATTGCGACGGACGATCGCTCTTAGGATAGCCCGCCATAAAACATATGGAACAATGAATTAGAAAGTTAGGGTTGCCGAGGGCGTTGGGCATCGCCAAAGACATTAAGGGCGCACGGCCTTTTGTTAGGATGGACAACACGTTCGCAACCTTTTGTTCTTAAGTAACATCTTAAACAGGGTAAAAACGGTAAACCTTTTCTTGCAGCGGGACGTATATCTCTAACCCCGATTAAACAATAGAAAGAACATCTTGGCCAAATGCGAACACATGGGACAACGGTTTAGAAAGCTGCGTTTGTTAGAGAAGTCGCCATTGTTTTGGGAAAGACATTTTTTAAAAAAACAAGATAATAATTCCGAAAGTCGTCGCAGTAAACTTACTATTGTCCTCGACAGACAATAGAGAGGTTTTAGAAAGCGCTGACATACCGATCTCCCACATGGCGACGCTATCCGCGAGATGTAGGATCGTATAAATCATATTATTAATATAAGGGCGCGAAGATCCCGCGACGCACGACCAGGCGGTCATTATCAATAAAGATAACAGGGGTCAATCAATTAAGAAGGTAGAGGCCGAATTAGAAATTGAGGCAAAGTGGTGAATCATAATATCAATGTAATATGTACCTAATTAATGAGCAACTGATATGTTTAATTTAAGTAAGGTAATGATTGTTTAGATAACCCAGGCCACCTCTGCAGGTGGATGTTACTCGTTTTATATGTAGTTAAGGACCGAAATGAACGGGACATTGCAATTTGAAATGATAACGAGATCATCCCGAATTAATCTAACTTGTGGCAAATAATAAAAAATGTATTGATCGGAATAAAAGGAAAAAAAAACTCGATTGTATTATTGCCGACGATGTTTGATATTGATGTAATATGTAATATATAACGTAATAGAATATTATCTCGTGAAAAGATGTAACACGGTTGAAGAGATATAAGATTCCGACTTTTTAGTTTTTGAAATCTGTCTGCAGAATGAATTTTAGCACACGGGGTTGTAACAAAATAGTTTAATTAATCGCAAATAAGTAAATGCCGTGTTGGAATAAACATTAATATTACTTTAGATCGAGGCTTTCATGTCTTATGTTTTCATATATTACATACACCTAGTTGAATAATGTTAATTTGTGAGTTTTAATTATTTTTAAGAATAATGTTAATTTGTCATTAGTTATTTAAGCTCCCAATATTGTGTTTTTTTATACAAATTTGTAGGTTGTAGGTATATAACCTATCTGTAAACATGCAATTATTGTTTTGATTACTCGTTTAAGCAATATAATTTGTCGGTCTATTTTAAAATAGTTGTTTTAATCTAGTAATAATAAAGCTCAAAATAATTCTTGTTTGGAAAATTTTCAATTGTCTGCCGGGTGGAATGTGGCTTATATAATTTTTTAGTGTTCTCTATTTTTATTCTTTTCCTATATTCTTATACCAGGGGTGGAAGAAAGCTGATTTGATAAGATAATGATTAGTATAATGAAAGTCCTAAAAAAAATGTTTTGCATTCAATCCAGCTTACATATTGAAGTAAGAATTTTCATTATTTAGGTGTAAATAATGTTACATTAATTAATTTACGCCAAGTTTTCTTAATTTTTCTTCTAGTAATAAGGTTTAACATAATTTCTTGAAAAAAAAAGTGTCTATCGAATTTGATTATGTTAGTATATGTAAGCATTCCTTTCGGGAAAGTGGCGTTGATGCAAATTCATGTACTTTGTAATCCCAAAAGAAATTACAAAGATGTATACAGAACATTAACATTAGGGGACCCGCTTGAAGCATGTATCCCATGTAAATAAGTTTTTATGTTAATTGATTCACTAAGAAATGCCACGATGTCTGTATAATTTTAGCCCTTTGTTTTGTATCTCTATGTCACATATTGACAATTATGTTTGGTCCAACTAAGAAGTACGATAGCTTGTTTTATTTAAGCTAAAATTAAAAATAAAACTAAGTATCAAGTACATGTTGTCATTGTTAAAGAAAAAAAATTAAAAAGAAAAAGAAAGGAAGAGAATATGCGGAGTGGTAAATTTTAAATGTAAATGATAAGGATTGACCTGTAATGATGTAATGTATAAATAACGTTGAATCAATGTTAATGATAAGGATTGACCTGTAATGATGTAATGTATAAATAGCGTTAAATCAATGTTAATGATAAGGATTGACCTGTAACGATGTAATGTATAAATAACGTTAAATATTGAGAGGCCTACTGTAAGAATCAAACCGACGACTTAATAATAAGATTAATATTGTAATGCATACTCAAGGAATTTTACTGTGATCTAATGAAACCCTGCGTCAATCCCATGTAATTAGTCGATAATGGTAGAAATAACTGCTCGATAAAAATATGTCTGGCGTGTCGATTTAATTAAGTATGTATATGTAAGCAGTTTTATTTTTGGGTAATGTTGGGTAAAGTGTTGATGCGGATTTGTGTTTTCAATTTTCCGCCTTTGCCAATTTGTACTGTAGTATTTTCCTTAAGTTTAATTCATTTTGCAATGTGTTTTGGTGACGGGATAGGGATATGAACAGTGAACAAAGCGTTCGTGAAATAACAAAGTGTTTAGGCCTACATACCAGAAAAGCATCGAGATTAGCCGCAAACTGGGAGAACAATAGGGGGCGGAACGGAGGCAACATTGGGTTCAGTAACCAATAGCGTCAATCGGGACCTAGGAGGGATCGTGAGAGACGAATGGACGATGGAGGCGGGCATCAAAGGAGCCAATCGGCGGAAGACCAGCTGGAGGCTTCCCCTCGAGCCCCCGCGACCACACCCTGGGTCGCCGGAGAGAGAATATAAGGCGAAACCAGCCGCCAAGAAGGCAGTCGAGTTGAGGAGTTGAAGTTGGAGTTAGGAGTTGAAGTTAGAAGCTGAAGGTGGAGAGACCAGGAACTCTAGCCTGACCCGTAAAATCGGTCCGGCCGAATACCCTGGTAACTCTCGAAGAAAGTAAGTCCGAACGGTAGCGACCACCGAATCGGCATCGCGACGCCAGAAACGACGTATCAGAAACCGCGACGCACAGTGTACCGCCGCGACGCCCAGTGACAAAAGAAGCGACGTCTCGCTACCGACCGCCACGACGCCGACGTCAGAAGCCGCCGACGTAGCCTACACAGTCAGAGGACGACGCCGACGCCAGAAGCCGCCGCCCACCACGAAGCAGCACGAAGAAGACACTTGCCGAACTCTCCGAAACAGGTTACCCCGATCTAAAGACTTTTTCTCCGCCCACCTGGTTCTACCGAAGTGTTAATTTAATCTCGTCACCATCCATTTTAGCAGTAAGATCAGATTTTTTATGTGTTTTGTCTTTTTTCTTTCTTTGTTTATAATTTTGTCCTCTCCCTCTAAATCAGGGTTCATGTAATTTTTAAATTAGTAACCACTTTGCTGCGTATGTAAGTTAAGATTAATGTTTCATGTAAATTAATTTGCTACAGTGCCCAATATAGAGACTTGTAAAATTGTTTCGATTTTATTATTTTTCTTATATCCCTTCACCCGCCTCGAGATATCAGTGTCCTAGTCAGTCACCTGACGTTTTGATTGTACCTAGGGGAGGGCGTAACCGCCGGCAAACGTAGATCTGAGATCTCCCGGCCGGTTTACTACACCGTGATTTAATATCACCTCTGACCCCTCAGACCTTACCCCCCCGACTCCGGTATATCAAGTCCATCATTCACTGGCATTTTAGAGAAAGTATATTCAAGGTCATTCTTATCATATTCAAAGAGTTTTTCACCAATAGAAATGAATACAGTATTTTAACTTGCACTTACTAGTGAATTTATTGGTTTCCGAACTGTCAAAAATTAAATTTGACAAGTCTGAAATCCGTTTCCGTAAAAATCTATGCTTTTAAACGAACTTTTATTTATCCAAATTGAAACAACCGGGCCTTGAATAACAATTTAATAAGTCATTGCGTGAACAAGGTTCTTACTGCATTATTAATTTCTTCTGTGCAAATCAACATTATGTAGGATATTATTAAAATAGTCATTTTGAAGTGTTGAAAGTTTCGTCTGCACCAATTCTTCATTATATGATTTTATAACAAGATTCTAATGGCACATGGACCTTGTTTTTCAAAATTTATTTTGCGTTTTGTGTCTCATTCTACACTAGTCTAGTCCAAAGTCATCACAAAGCGACAGTATTTCTAATTTTTATCCTTTGAGCGATAGCATATTCTCTATTTTGTGGCGATAGTTCTGTTTCTCGAACTGTCACACTTCCGGTCTGGTCTTTGATATTCAATGATTAGTTTAGGTAGGTAACTAAAACGTAATATATTTTTAAAATTTTAATCGCGAACACTTACGAAATTCTGATCATCTTACAATTCAAAAGACAGTCGATTAAACTCATAAAAATGATACGGTGCGAGCAAGCTTCACGTCTGTCACCGACGTCGAGCCGAGTAAGTTTGCGAACTTAAAAACCGCGCACTTTATGTTGTACGTCTACCACCCGTGCTTACACGTGCGCAAAAAAGAAACGCAAACGACATTAGACACATTTTTGATAAAAAGATAGAAAATTGGAAATGCGGAAGAATCTGAATGAATTCAAACGTAAATGATGACTTAGAATCTCTTTGATTTTTGTATTTTTCGCATCGAGTGTTTGTTACTTGACGCACTTTTAAAGGTTCATTTAAAATTAATAATACCGGGTGTATGTTTATTTATGTTTCTATATTTGTAAGAAATAAACTTTTGTTGTATTGTTATAAAAAAAAACATATTTAATAAACTTAATTGACAAAATACATAAAATAAATAAATAAAATTTTTCCCTTAACCCCCCAATATTTACATGGTGACATAACCTCTTTTTGTTCCGGCAGTCGTCAGATATCATAAAAAACCCGAGTGCGCGATCTTTCGTTTTGCCGACACCTTACTTCGCGATTCGTATTCGTTTTGCGGTGCCGCTGTCCTATTTTAATTTAGGAGTTAAAATAGGAATGCAAAATGAATAAAAATCGTCTAGTGTAGTGCCGCCTTTATACTTTCTACGCTTTAAGAATTACGTGTACAAATTGATGGTTTCACCGATATATTGTCTATGCTTTGAGTAATGTATTTTCACGGATTATGTGTAGTGAATCTGAGAATTCGTTGATTTAGATGTTTTCACTGCCCCCACTCTGCCCGACCGGGAAAAGTACATTTTTACTAGTGAAAGTATAGTCTCACTAAAAATGCAAATTCGCTGTAACATATACGTGTACAAATAAATCGAAAAAAATTAATCATATTTCCCGCACACATTGCACGTGACCTTGACGACGGAATATTTGAATTTTGATTGCGCAACACGCGATCGGGGCACCATCTATAACAATTCTATACGATTTTGACGGCAGAAAAACTTCTATTTTGATTGTTGTTTTAAAATATAATCCGTGATGTTTTTGAGTTGAAAATGGAACAACAGGTCACCACGGGATTTCTCTACTGGGAAAAAATCACATTTTTCAAATTCGATACGCGGCCGTCGAGAAATAATTAATTACGTTCTGGACGCACCGGTGCGCCCTGGCCCCTGGGGACAGTCGCGCTAGGGCGCACGGGTGCGGCCTGGCCCCAGAGGCTTTAATATATAAAATAAACAATAGGTGTACCTGCAACATTGCATTGCAATAAGAATTGGGGAGTGTGGCTTCCAGGCCCGGAAATCCCGTTTTGTTGTACTGCTCAAACTCAAAATCATTGGTTCCTAATTTCGAGTACCTGACTTCCATCTGAAAATAATATTTTGACATTTATAATGTTTTTAAAGTGAACATTTCAAGAAGGCACAAAATCCTTTATTTTCGTTTTTATGTTTCAGTCTGTATGGATGTGGATGTGACAATCAGTATTTTATTACATTTAAATCACCTTGGCGATTAGTCTTCAAAAATGTCTGCAAAAAAAAATTGCGTAATTAAACACAAATATATGACTCCAATCCAGCAAACGCCACCAGCTTTTTTGTTTTCTAAAGTATCACGCACCGTTTGTTCACCAGCATTATAATTGCACATTAACAATTTCAACTGTGACCCATTTTTGATCATTATTTCTAGTTTTTGTCCTGTAGTAAGAATAACTCATTTACGTTTTGACATGACAATTAATTGAAAAATAAATTTTAAAACTGGATACTTTAAAAAATATGATAACACTCATGTAAAATTTATGCATTACTCCAAAGTATTATGTAAAATGTGAAAAAAAAATGATCTCACACAGTCCAAGATAACAACATTCAGCATATAAAATGAGAGAATAAAAATTTTAAAAAGTCCAAAATACGCCACTTGCAAATTTACATTAACAATTAGGGCCGATTGTTTCATCAGTTTATTGAATTTTCCACCAATCAAACGACTCCTTATTGTAAAAATTTATGCTTTTTGCTTAACCATTACCACTGATCTGAGAACCAGCTCTTAGATTCGCGGCGCATCCACCCGCTTGTGTCAAAATAAATGTTTAATAAAACTATTTTGTTAAACATTTATTTTAATCATATATTTATTATATTAAAATAATTAATTAAAAAATCTATTTAATAAAACGACGCTATTAACAGGATTTCTAAAATTTTGTAATTTGAAATATTCATTTCGCAGTTGTGCATGTTTGTTTTCACACACTTTGTATTGTATTTATGGTTTTTGTGTTTAATTTGTAGAACTCCATATTTATTTTTATCGAAATTTAAAATAAATTAAATTTTAATAAATATTATTATTAAGTTCTATGGTTTAAGTATTTTTATGTGTTACAGCTGTTTCGGATTGTAAGGCCATTATCAAACACATAAAAATACTTAAACCGTAGAACTTAATAATAATATTTATTAAAATTTAATTTATTTTAAATTTCGCTAAAAACACTTTGTATTGTATTATTTTAGTATTACCTATTTAGTTCATAGAAAATTTATTTTTACATTTTATAAAGAATATCGAAATAAAAAAAAAAAAACAAACAGTATCATTTATTGTCCCGGTCAATCCGCAACCTGGTTAATGCGGCCCCGGGCATCGGGAGTCTATAAAATAAAAATCTTTGATGAATAACATTTATATAATTATAGAGTGTTATGCATCTTACCTTTCGATATCTTTTTGGAATGGCCACAAATGGACTGCCATCACCTTCTAAGCAGAATGAACTAAGACTACTCTCCGTTCCCTTACTGTGGCTTGGGCTTGCTGGTTGCTCGAAAACATACGGAACCTAACAAAAAATGTTTTTAATTAAGTCTGATGCACACAAAATTTAACACGTCTATTTAATATTTAATCGCTGAAAACCTGCCACCAAGTGCAGGTTACCACCAAGCACTAAGTGTTAAGTCTCTCTATGTCTGTGAAAATTCATTTCTGTTTGGAGGTAACCCAGATGCACTCTCACTATTTCTCAATGACATCTCAATTTGCTATTCTGAAATTAGCAATATTGAGATGTCAGATCTTTATCCCGATCTTGACAGGTATGTACAATATTGTATTGCCGCCAATTCTGATGTTTTAAGTTTGACATGTTTGAAATTAATGAATTCAATCAATCAGAAAGCTCTAACACGTAAAAAAACCTTATTAAAAAAGTTATTCATAATTACGGATAATGAGCTTTCTAATTGATTGAATTCATTAATTTCAAACCCGTCAAACAGAAAACGTCAAAAAAACGGCGTCACAATGTTATACAATAACTGTCAAGATACAGGAAATAGCAATATTGCTTAGTTCAGAATACGGATGATAATATTGGATTTTTATCAAGACTATTTTTTATATTATGGAATATTATAAGACATAATGTAAGCAAAAAGTATTATAAACAAGGCAAAGTTATCAATTACCTGATTTCTCAAGAAGGTGCGAGGATTGGGTGCATACCCAATGGGACCCTGCATCTTCATGGTCCTGAGTACTTCGGGGTCGAGGGGCTTGGGCATGCGGTACCCTGGCGCGGTGAATTCTGGCGGCCAATCACTGAACAGCCTGGCCCCCTCGGGCAAAGGAGGGAGGGGGATGGAAGACGGCACGAACGTCTCGTCAGTGTAGCTCACAAAAGGAAACTCCTCTGGAGCATCGGGGAATTCAGTCTCCCTGGAAGATGATAATAGATAAGTTCATAAGATTGATTCGGTAAGCTAAGCTATTATTGAAATCAGTATTGTTTTGTTATTGCAAGAAGGTGTAATGATTGAGCTCACCTGGAAAAATTGTTATAGATTGGTTCCATGTTATGCTCCGGAGAAAATATGTGAAGGTGACCAGACTGATCGCCAAATCCAAATGCCTGACTCGTTGATGATATGTCGAACGTGGTGCATGGGGCGTTGTGAGTATTCACCTAAAATAAGTTATTTTCATGTAGGTACGCTATTATACAGTTCAATTATTTTGTAACCCAATGACATTTCACTGCATTGTATATCAGAAGCACAGCATTATATCTCCTCAACCATGCACTTATAATGTTTACATATTTGCCAGCTGTCTAAGATTTATAAACATTTATTATTCATAATCTTCTCAGACCGGGTTCACACATTTGCGCTCGCACATCGCCTCGCCGCACGTTGAGACATGCTGAACATGAACTACCGTTCACACATTCGCCGAGTGCTCAGTTTCATTTCAGTTTTATTTGCAGAGTTTATATGACTTAAGAAATTATTCCTAAAATAAAAGTAAAAAAAAAAGGGGCCGCAGAAGTATTTATGATAATTTCAGATTCGTACATTGCCACCAAGACTTCGTAAGCAAATCATATTGGTTTATAGATGTCATCTTCTCCTGCACCCTATTCTAATATTCCCATATGTAGTAGCCATCGAGAATTATTCTTAAAAATTAATTTCACCACCGATTCCCTAAAATATTATATATCATTCATTCATTCTTGCAGGAGGTTTCGAATCATTGATTCCGCTCAATAAAGTCCTAAAAAGTTGAAGTACACTTGTTGCTCCATTCCATATTGTAAACAAAATAATGTCAAATTTAGACTCGAATCAAGTATGAACGTGAACATCATGCTCGTCTCGCCACTCTATCATTTGAACTCGTGCTCAAAAACAATGCGAGTGTCACAAGCGGCGAGGCACGTCACATGGCGATACGTAAATCTACTGTTTACTGTTTGACTCGCGATTCGTTGCATAATCTGTCTTGCCACTCGGGCGAGTGTGTAAATGTGGCTTCCAGTGTCTGGACACTGGAACTACAGGACAAGTGTAAGGTTGTCCTGTAGTCCAGTGGCTCTCAAAATGTTGTAGAGAAGATGATTTTCTGTGGGAATACCTGAAACATGGTGAGTCGTGGCTCCTTTGTCTGTATAGTGTCCACCAGCTGTACCCGGCCGTGCGCCGTGACTACAGCCAGACGTGAAGACACGGAGGGCAGGAAACGCAGCAGCAGAGGCTCGCAGCACGTGGGCAGAGGCGGGAGCGGGCGCAGTGCACGCACATCGTACATCAGCAGGACGCAGTCGCAAGCCAGAGAGCCTTGGCTGGAGGAAACCATAGATCTAAATTATTTTTTACTTCAATACATGGATGAAATATATCGATGCTAGAAAATTCAATTGTCTTAAAATTTACTGAGACGGCTATATAGATTGAATCTTTATGAAAAAATTATTCCATGGACAGGAACAATGAATGGATACGATACATTTTTTCTTTTTCATAAAAGTATAATGCTGATATGAAAATTGAAGACAAATCTCCAATGCATATTAGAATGTGATGTATCATGTTTGTTTATAGTAATCATCTGTTTAAAGCATATGTTTTTGTATATTACACCAATCACACAAGCCATTTTCGTAAAAATGTATGCTTTAAACTTACTTTGAATTACTATAAACCAAGTTGATACAACTGGCTCTTAGAGATGGTATTTTAATCGGATAAACATTAACTGTTATTTGGGATTTGTATCGGATTGTATTGATTTTTTACAATTCGACAGGCAGACTAGACAACAAATATCAGTTAGCAATCATCAATATAAATAGTTACAAATCTCAAATAACAGTATCATCATGTGTAACCGGTTAAAATAACAGTTTAACCATCACTAAATGTATGCAGTAATCATACTAACTTGGTGCTGAATCCGCAAGTGACGATTAGATTCCCCTGGACATCAAAGTCACTGAGACTCGCAGAGTGCGTGTCCAGTACGTGCTGTGATCTCAAGGACCCGGGGTCCCTCAGGGTGATGCGGCCGCTAGGGTCTCCGGCCACCAGCATGTAGGAGTGGCGGCGGAGAATAGCACAGCGAGCATCCGCAGAGCCCAGAGAGTGCTAAAATGGGGAAAAGTAAAATACGGAACAGATTTTGAATTCTATTTTCATTATGTCGTTTAGTGTCTGACGATTTTTGGAAATAAATCAAAATTCAGTATTTATCAGACAATTTTTTAGAAGAAATATGCCGCAGAATAAATGAAAAGGAAAAATTTTTCTTTCGAAAAAAAGAGCTGCCACCAGGACCATTCCATTGCTAGTAGATTTTTCCCCCAGCTGAGCTATGTCAACCTTTCTAATAGGTCATTGCAACAAAATAAAATATGATGCGCCTAGGACCAAATGAACAGGATAAATTTGTCGTTTGCTTTAACTTTTGATTAATTATCAAGGAATAATGTTTTCCCAAGACATGCAACACTAATAAAATATGTATTACATATCAACATTATTAACCGATTTTTTTCCGTTCAATATTAGTGTATATGACTTTGATCTTAATTTCTGAGACATTTTTGTTGCTCATTTCAAACAAATATTCTTAAGATAAAGGATGTCAGGAATAGTGTTGCAGCGAATGTGGGTTCTGCCGAATATCGAATTCGGCTGAATGTTCGGTTTAAATATGTGCCAAAGCTGAAATTAGGCCGAAGTTCTGTCAAAATTCGGTTAAATTTTGCGAGTTTTTGCCCGATGAACAGGTCAGAACGCCATCACGAAAACACATGTAATTGTTTATTTACTGTGTTTTTTAATTACTTAAGCGGCACAACGTAGTTCTGGATAGTTGTTATAGAATATTAATATTGAAATTAATTATTTTATTTTATTAAAGCATACATATATTGTTGATACTTGATGTGGTTTCTTTTCTAGAGAATAAAAAACATGATCCATTCATCTATTTACTTATAAATCAACATTTTGTCTAGATTTCATTTTAAATAAAATTTCTTTACACTTTTCTATTTCTTATTTAAATCCTACTTATTTAATATTTACAAATGTGAAAGTTTAGATGGTTGGATGGATGTTTGTTACTCAATCACGCCAGAACGACTAAGCGGATCTGAATGAAATTTGGCACAGAGATAGATTATTGTCTGGAAAAGCACAAAGAATATTTTTTAGGTTTCTGTAGGATGAAATCGAAGTTTCCGCGAACGAAGTCGCTAGCAAAAGCTAGTTAACTAATAAGCTACTAATAGAAATTCGGCCGAAGACGAAGTTCGGCTATACCGAATGTGAAACGAATTTCGGTGCATCTCTAATCAGGATCATGTTTGGTCTAGCAGTAATTAAGTGACCAGTCCTGTAGTGACCGAGCAGTCGGGGTTCAAGCCTCGGTGGCTCCCAGTTGAACAACAAGTTAGTTTTATACACTAAAGCTCAATCAGATACAGTTTTATAATTAAGGAGGACTGAATGATTGTTATAAAACGTACAAATATTACTATATAAAAAATTACAATTGCAATGCAAAAAAAATTGCAATAAATCTTATAATAGGGCATGTGTCACATCTTCCAGATAAAAATATGTCCTCACACTCACATTTAAACAATAACTAAAATTTAATGAGAATTCCGCTTGGCAATTCTTCAAATTTTGAATCACTCTTAGTCACTTGGAAGTAGTATAAAAAATGACATCTTTTTAAAATTCTCAATCAAGAACTTTGTAAACGTGACGGCATATTGGCACCGAACCAAATTGCGCAATCAATTTAAAATAAATGTAATTCTACTAAGACAGTTATTCCCAAAGCGTTGGATGATTTTTGTCGGGAGTCGATATTTCAGAATGTGAAATTTGTAAGTAACGTGTGGGGTATAAAACTAGGCAGCAATATCCACAAAATTAAAAAAATGTTTTGAATGCAGTCACCGAGGGTAATATGTAATTTATAATGTACTGAATTCTAGATTGTCGAATTCAGTACAAATTCTATATACATTATAAATTAGTAATCTTCGATGATTGCATTACTTTTTTTTGGACATTGCTGCCTTTTTTCTGTGTGTAGTTTTCTTTGATATTCTTCTTTGTATATCTGACCTCTCTGGCCAACATTTCGGATCCCATTGCAAGGTTCATCATCAGGGTTGATGATGGCATTATTTTTATACCCCTGTATCTGCACTGTTACATTAAATGTACTGTTATGACGGAGCTCGAGAATGTTTTTAGAAATATTGGTCCTACAAAGGCTCCCCTCCATATGGACAGGAGTGATTGCGAAGAATGTAGGGAAATTTGCGAGAGATGAAGGACTGTTTGTAATGAACGAGTGTATGAGAGTGGGGCATTTCCCCACTGTACGGAAGAATGGCATACTCCGTGTCATACCTAAGAGGAACAATAAACCAAGGTCAGATCCTGGTGTTTTGGGTTTGTCAGGGGTATGTCCATATACCAAACATATTTAACATGGGAATAGGGTTTAAGTGTATTCACACAAGTTGTCTTTTCAAAAGCTGAGAACTATGTTCACAGACGGCAGAATGATTTTCGATAAAAAAAATCTCTCTGGTATCTAAAAGGTTAATGACTGACATGGTCATCATCAGAAAAATGTAAATAAGCGCATTCTTCACGCTCGAAATTTGATTAATATGTGCGGAATGGTATGAAAACATTCACCTCCCTGTGTGCTTTCTAAACATATTTTGGTAAAGCTAGGTAAATACTGGATGCTTGCAATTTTAAAAAGTAGGTAGCAGCCCACAAAAGTTATGACTTTGAATAATCTTAAAAAATTACCTGTTTCGTTTCTTGAAGGCGAGTTAAATCGAAATCGATCAATTTATTTTGATGCCCGCCCATCACTATTCTATTGCTGTCCAGTGCTAACAAGCACTGCATGTCCACCATATTTTCAGACCTGAAATGTGACAATGTATTATAGCATTAAAGACACATTCTCGATATTGTGTAGAACAGCTGCACATCTTTCTCTGTATTACATCTTTCTCTATATTACAAAAAATGGACTGGTACTATTTTCTCTTATATAAATCTAATTTTATTCAAATCAAATCATTGCGGTAAATCTCTAGAAAAAAACCCAGTTTAATGTTCTTATTCCTCTGAATGTGAGATATGTATAAAGCCAAGAAAATTAAAATCTTAAAGTACACATAATAGGTAAGCCCAAGTGCCGCAACTTTACGTAGGTTTTTTGATTTCTTTCATTTGTAACTTAATATGCACATTTTTGAGGATGAGAGTTAGTGCTAAATTTGACATATCAACCTTATTAGATCGGGTATGCTGTTCAAAAAATCAATCTCTTACACAAAAATCCAATTTAAAAAAAAAAAACAAAATGCAACAGGTGACAAAAGAGAGGAGCCAGGCCACAATTTTGATAAAAATGAGATATTAATGTCATCAGATGGAGTAAGGTCAATTCTATGTTCTACTAAAACCAGGCAAGCCACTTTCATACAAAAATTCACAGTAATCGCCTTCTAAAATATTTATTGACCGCGAAAACATTTTAAAATCAGCAGAAAGAGCCCACGCCACTTAAAACACTTTTAATATGACTATTCCTCAAAACATATTCACCAGAAAACAGCTAGAAAACAGTTATTCACTTATATATTTAGTATTATTATATAGTTTAAAAATACATATTCATATGGTAATAATAAAAATCCCATTCAAATATAAATTTAATTACCAGATATTCATAATAGATAAGTAACTCTGGCAGTTTTCTGCAGAATGCATATTTGACATAATAAGATCAGACAGATGAAAAAACATCCAAATTTATAAAAATCTACACTTAAATCCACTTTATACTTATTAGAAATTGGCATTTATATATTATTTATAATTTTTTGAAGTAAAGAAAATTCCAAGTTTTGTGTAGATTTGATTATTTCATTTTTAGACAAAAGTGCTTTCATCTCAGTTCGAGTTTTTTGTGGCTGACTGCTTTCTGCATAACTACATTCAATTATAACCCATCCTAATTTACATTTAATTTGATGAACAGAGATCTTTTTAAAAACACTTTTTATAACACTAGTTGTTAACTACTGTTGAGTAGCTGGTTTGGAAGCAGTGATACTTTGAGGCACAATCCGAATTAAGAAAAATAAAACTCATTCAGAAATATTGACAAATGTAATTAGATATATAGAGCCAAACATCCCATAAATTATAATACCAAACTGACCTGTGGGTAAACTTGGGGATTCCTCTTCGTATTTGATGCCTCAGCGTCGTCTTGGTGAGCGCCAAGATACCTGCGTCAATTGACAGCAGAGATCGCACATCTTCCGTCGCATGAACTTGGAACGAGGTGTACTTTTGCATGTGGGGACCATAATATGACGTCACGTGACCCTGTTACAAAAAGAGGTTGATTTACATTTTACAGTGATTTACACATATCAATATCATTAGTAAATTCTTTTTTTTTTAAGCAATCTTCTTCTTCTTTCTCAGCCATCTCTTCACTGTTGGATTTTTTTTTTCACCACCTTTTCTAATGCTTATCTCTTTTTGGGTTTTTCTTATCCACCCACTACCCGCGACGGGGATAATATCACCGGCCCACCTTTTCTGAAGCCTGCCTATTCCTCTTTTCATGACCCATGGTCTCCATTTCAGAACCCATCTGTGTATTCCTTGTCTGGCATCATGACCAGGCCATTAAAACAATAAGGTTGTGAGAGTAATATTATTTAAAATGTTTTTTTGTGTCGCTGGTATACAAAATGTATAGTAGTATAACGTATATCATCATACATAGGCTCTTCATAAAAATTACCACCGTGGAACAGACATTAGGCAAAAAATTATTAGAGTCGACTCTCCCAGCGACTAAAGTAGAAAAGGTAAGATGTTTACCAGGAGTTGTATAGGATTCAGAGCTCTTGAAGAAGCTTAAAAAACCCTTATATTATGTCTCATGTATCACCAAGCAAATCGACCCAAGGAAGTGATATGCAATATTACCATGCAATATATTGCAATCTATCCAGATGAATTGCCTCAGAACAGCTTAAATACTATTACGAGACACTACATGCATATTTATGAGAAAATACATCTGTAATTTTATCTGTTTCAGTTGATATAAGTATATTATGTCGATTAGTGTACTTACGGAGAGTTCTATGCAATAAACTTATTTCATGAATGAAATTTAAGCACATATACAATCTACATGTCATGCAACAAGTTGACAATATTTTAAATTGTATATGTTGTAACTTAAATTGCAAGCGATGGAATAATTTTGTTTTTATTGCCCACCACAAGCAGCCCTGTGTTATGTTGCCACATGGTGCAACTTGTTGACATTATTTTTCAGATTCAGCATTGAACTTGACCTTTGCTATTGATTTTATAATAACAAATCACAAATGTGATGCATAACTATGATTTAGTCGTTAAATATAATGCTTCTACCTTTAATAACAAATAAAATGTCATGTGCATAATATATTAATGTTAATAAATTCTTAGCAGAATTATAGTAACACTTTAAAGTATATTAATTTACATTAAAATCAATTCACAGCTCAGGCAAAACTACCAGTGAACAGTGGAGTCCTGCTACTGACACGAATGAGGTGAAGCCTGGAGCTGGCAGAAGAGGAACGAAAGTGAGCTATAAGCAGTTGAATTGAGAACATTTTGGCATATCTGCGGCATATTCACCTACGATGAAGTAAATAATTAACAAAATTAGATGAGAATGTTAAGATAATTTAAGCATACTGGATTTTAAAAAGGGATCACTTGGGAGGTTTGATCATGAATATCAAGTTGATGAAAACAGAATAGCAAGAAAGATTGTGGAGGGAGTGTTGATGGCTCCCGAAATAGAGGACGTCCACGGAAGGCTTGGCATAATCAGATAAATCAGATACTGGAAGATGGCCGTGTTTGAAACCCCAACAAAAACGATTAGCTTGCATGAATGTGGACGAGACGAGAGTTGTGTCAGGATAGAAGAGTGTGATACTCGATTTTCTCTGCCTACCTCCACAGAAAGCAACACGGAAAGTCGGTTAGCTATGTTAAATTTAACAAAAATACTCTGCAGGTAAATTAGTAATGCTCTAAAAAACAATATTTTATTATTTTATTTTATAAATATGCAGATAGAAGGCGGTTAGTTATTTAGGTCATCGGAATGATAACAAATTAATATTTCACACTCTGATAAACACGTTAATTAAATACACTCCATTGTAAAGAGAAATGTTACAATTATGAATCTAAATAAAAATATTTTCGGATCTACACATAGACATGCAAAAGAAAGTAATTTTAGAAGGGTGTAAACAAATAGTTCTATAATACAAAAAACACAATGAGTTTGGTCACATTGCTGAGGATGTGGCAAAACACATTTTTTTGTGCTGAAAGACGAAATGGACTTTGATTTTCGATAACAATTCTCACCCCATTGTTCCCCATCCAAAGTAATTCCTCGCTTTTGTCAAATATGACAGAGGACACCCCAAACATATCGGCTCCATCTGACAGGACTGTTCCGAGTTCATGGTACTCGGCTCTGACCCCATTGATTCCAAAAACGTCAGCAAATTCTGGGGTATAATGATCTGGAATCAAGTATTCGCACATTGAAAACGGTTTATTTGGCGTTCTGCGGGTAGCAGGGCCCCGTGTTTACGTATATCATTAGCGAACAATTTTAACATATGTAAAATAAACACTCACTATTTATGATGTCTGGAGGCGGTACGCATAATTCGGCGTAACGGTAATCCATAATCAGCAACTTTGACGAATTTCATTTATAAATAAATATTAAAAAAACAAGGTTTCAAAAATAATTTAAAATTGGTAAATAAACTCTAGATTGACATCTTGAATGAAAACAGCGGATTTCCGAGGCCATCTGGCGGTAGCTTTTTGCACTAATTCACATATGCGTCGTATAGGGCATACAGAAGGCGGTGCAAATCGAATACTGGCAATAATTTCGGAAATTGCGGTAAGTTTAAAAATTATTTTCGATGGCGGATAATAATGTTTTATCTCACAAGATAGGCTTATCAAAAGGTTTTGATTATTAGATTTGAAACAATATTTTTTCTAAAAGTGTTTTATATTTTAAGTCTCTCCGTTATTTTATCAGAATGAAACAATATTTTGCATTTTACAAATTTAATATACCTACCATGGTTAATAATTTTTGACGGTTCTTTGGGTAGAAATCGATGGTCTCTACGTATAATGTCGAATCTGCAAAAATTCGATTTTGGTTTTAGTATCTTAAACCATCCAATTTACCGCATATTTTTGGATAATGATAAATAAGTTTAATTTTCCTTTAAGATATGTTTTATTCGGAATTCATTTTTTTAAATATTGTCTGTAAATATAGACTAAATTGGAAATTTAGGTAAGATAGTAAAATGAAAAAATAATTTTTGCAGATTCGACAGTGGGTATAAGTAGGGACAGTCGAAATAAATGTTCGCCTAAGTGGTAGCAGCCATAGACGTACTATAAATATAGACTCGTTACAAATCAAAATATCCGCTACACAGAACTATAACACGAATTACTGTGAACATAGACGTACATCGCGGGAGTTGGTTAGCTGCGCTATAAGAAAGAGAGAGAAAATATCATACCAACGTAGAAAATACAGAAATCTCCGTACTCTGAAGTCGGTTTGAATTTCTCCACAAATTATTGAAATAAAACTCCCCTATGAAAGGTTATATCTTCTTCTTTATTATGTGATGAAACATTACAACGATTAACACAACAAACAGATATACCTATTTCAAGTTGGATTTTTTAAATTGTTAAGGCAAAAAGCGCAAGAGGCAAAAAGTAAACACTGCGATTAGCTACAACATCATATGCATTCGTTCTACAAAATTATGTTTTATTGCCCTTTCTTATACGTGGTTATGAAAATACTTTCTATCTCCTTCTGACTAATACATTTAGTACGTAATAGAAGACAGTATAGACTAGATGTCTCAGATTTGTTTTTTAGTGACTAGTCTATATTTATAGTATGTCAATGGTTGATATTAATGTGTAACCTCAAAAAAATACATTTATAAATTATAAGCAATGCTTTTTGTACACTGTATGTATTTCATTATGATTGTAAGCTAAGGGCCAGTTGTATCAACTTGGTCTAAAGTAAAAGTTCGTTTAAAGCATAGATTTTTACGGAAACGGGTTGTTTGATTGGCGGAGAACGCAAAAATCTTTGCTTTAAACGAAATATTATAAACCGAGTTGATGCAACCGGCCCTAGATATTCACTTTGGAGTGCGTATACACGAATGCTACATTTATACTGATGGACTCGTTTTAGTAGAGCTGTCGTTCGTTGTGTATTATATTTTAGACGCAGAACAGAGTAACCAACTGATGCATACCAACCTTTTTCACCAAATATTAGAGTTTCATCAATGTAGCTTTTATTGACGTTTATTTACCTACTTCTATGAGTGCTAAATTAATCATTGGCAAGTAATATAGGATCCTATGGGAGATTGTAGAGATAGGTACTTTTTCAAGTTTCGGGTAATTTCCATCATTTCGGTATTCACCACAGTCAAGAATATTATTGTATTGTTTGTGTTTTAACCATTTTATGAATGAATTTTCATTTTTAGATCTTCTGATCATGGTCTTATTTTAAAATTATTGTATAAAACTCAAAATAAAAAAAAGAGAGTAATCTATTTTAGGTAGGTACTACAGAATTCTTGGATAAAAAACCCAATAAAAATAAAACATTTTTATAATTTTCAGCATAGTTTTTTTTTAATTAGAGATAATATAATTACGATACATTATGATGAATTAATATAATAATAATATTTTATACATTTATCAACTAGTTTAAGTTTTAATATTAATTTTAATGATGGTAATAGAATATAGTACGTTATTTTATGTTTTCAGATCAGTAATATCAGTAAAAATCACCAATGATTTGTTAAATCTATTAAACATACATTATTGACACGATCAATCAAATTCAAATTGATACATAATATCGTTATATACGTTTCATAGACATAAGTTAATATTTTTACTGATATAGTATAATTTAAAGTTCCAAATAAACATTTAAGTATCTAAATTTTGTTCTTGTGAAGTATAACCAATGAATTAATTTAGTGATTAAAATCAGTTATAAATAAAACGAATGACCAAAATTTATAATACATATGCATACATTTTAGACCCTGCCAATAAATATGATTGGTTGAACCAAATATTGATTGATAAAAAGTAATAATTTAACCAGCATCAGTGATCAAAAATTGACAATATCTGTGGTCAACTTTTCCACAATATCCAGAGGTCCCTCATTTCAGTTACAGCCTTATACAGAAATCTAAGAAATTAAAAAGAAACCTGCTTGTACCTACGTGTAGGTAGGTATGCGCGGTAGAAGTTATAATTAAAAACTAAAATATAGACAAAATTATGACTCAATGACGCTCAAAGTATTGAATTGTCAAAATCTACACCGATCAATGTCGATTATTCTATTGAACTTCATAAAAAGAATCAAAACTCATACATCCTTCCAGAAATGTAATTTCGAATATTTAAAATAATCGGGGCAAACAAAAACATTCTTAAAAAAGTGTGCATTTTCAAAAAATCAAAGTATGTACCCACTTCCATGGTTTATCGATTTTCGGCCTAAAACGGTTACGTATTCAAAAATTTCAAATTTCAAAACAATACAATTTGACAGCCGCATTGAACGTCTAATGAATGATTGTGTTCCTTTTCTGAAAACGAATATCTGACAATTACATCGTTTTTGCAATTAAAAAATTCTCGTATATCACTTTTAATCGTTTATGACATGGTGACAAACAAAAACCTTCTTAAAAAACATCGACAATAACATGAAATATGTACGAGAAGCCCCCTTTTGCCATTCGTAAATGCGTAATCCAATTAAACTGTTTTAATTTTCAATTCGATAACCAATCATTCATCAGCTTTTGAATTGAGCATCTTTATGATTGGTACTCGATTCAAGATGGTCGACAATACATTATTTATATTATTGGAACACTAATTTCAAATTAATAAATTTTTGGCAGTTTAATGGACGCGTGCGCATTTCGTTGCATACTAAAATTTCACTTTAACAACTAACTTCATGGTCTCGCATTTCAGTAACTTTTATCCTAAATGCGCCAAAAGAAGTATGACTTCATAAAAGAACAGTAAATAAAAGCATGTAAAATAAATGTCAACATATTGACTTGAATTAGGTATAATTTGAGTAATATATTGTAGGGCATTGAACGTACAAATTAGGTATGTTTTAAATTATATTTAGTATAGTTAATTGGAACTATCGATTTGTGATCTCTGAATACTGCGCACATCTTGCGAACTCCATATATCTAGCCAAAATAGAACGAAGCGTCATTTCAAGCGAACATTTTCCTCTATGGTTATGTTATTTTTGAAACGGTTTAATCGAATAGAATCGAACTTGTCGTTACCATTTTCCTCTATGGTTATGATATTTTTGAAACGGTTTAATCGAATAGAACATGGAAACGAACTTGTCGTTACCCGCATCACAGAGAGCGAAAAAATTGAAAACAATGTTATCAGAAGGTGATACGGTCAACCAATTTGAATAACGCCGGCCGCACACTGGATGCGTTTTCGTACGAAATTGAGTAGTACGTATACGTACGAATACATTCCTGTACATTCTTGACCTTCGAAGTAGTATTGAACATCGCACACTGTACACGATTTAGTAGTGCGTGTACGCACGTATAGATGAGACGTCCGATACGATCCGGATTTGTTCGGAAATTTTTTCCATTTCGTACGATGGATATTGAAAATTTTGTCAATTTGACACATGACCACAAATGTTTGTGGGACCAAAGTGATTCAACTACGTGACAAAATACCTGTAAGTTAAATAATTTGGTTTAATGAAGGTGAGGTATAATTATGTAGGTACTTCGAACAAAAAAACTTTTAAATATTTCTCTGATGTTATGAGCTCTCGTTGCACTTCGATTCTCCCCAGCATTTGTGAATCTATTAGATAGATAGTCATGAAATTTGTCATTATTTAAGTCTGCCATAATAGAGTTTTCCAGAAGATACAGATTATTCATTTGGCACAAACGTCATTGGAGAAATGCGCAAAGTAACTGATCGTGACAACGCAAGACGCAATCAATGTGCGCGCTCCAATACGTACGAAAATAATCGTACGAATACGTACGTAATAATTCGTATCCAAAGTGCGGCCGGCCTAAAGCACAGAGTGTTGCCCAACACGAAAAAAGTAAAAAAAACATAATATGATTGGACTTACTTAATATAATTTACCTTAAACATGCTTTTGCCGGCAGGTTACAATTTATTCGATAAATGAATACTGAATTCGCTTTTTTACATTACAAAATACTTACTTATTTCATTTAACACTCAACTACTGGTAAAAATCAGTTTTTTCTCTGTCGATACACTACTGGTCGAGTTATGTATGTTAGATACTTTCTTGAAAATACTTAATTACATATTCATCAATTGTTAATAGCTCGGTACTACTGGAGAGTTGATACATACATAATGCGTAAATACATGTAGGTACATAAATAGGGTTTATCAGATGTAGGTAAACAATTTGCTACTGGTCCAGTTATATTCCATACATTGTTATGGTACGGATTTATGAACTGTAAACAGATTACTACTGGTCTAGTTATGTTACTTACATTCTTTTCGATAGACAAATACAGGTCTGCCAACTATTAACAGTTTGCTACTGGTCCAGTTCTGTTACATACATTCTTGTCGATACACAAACACAGATCTACCAAATATAAACAATTTGGAGGGATTCTAAAGGCATAGTAAAGGTAGAATATAGGTATATATATACATATATAGGTATAGTGGTCCCGAACACGCAACAAATAAATATATCCACCAACGTATGAGTATTCGAGTTGTAAAAAGGGATTCTACGAGAGAAAAGGGGTAAATTGTTAAATTTTTGAGCAAGGATTTGAATAGTACCTAATCAATCTTAGAACCCACATAAAAATACACCTGATGGACAATACTCTTTTTAGGTTATATTTAATTTTCTTTTATAATAATTGTAGTTTTATAAATAAAAATAAAAACATATTTTCAATTTACGTTTTGGTGTATTCAATTGTTTTTGATCCCTTTTAATACAGACATAGGTCTAGTTAATGGGATAGAATACTTTATACATGTTTACATAAAAAGACAAACCATATACCTAATAATGTAAGTATATTTAAATAAAATGATTGATGTATTATATAACGTAATAAAAATTGCCATTTAAAATTAAAGTAAGTTTAATAAAGTTTATGTATTATTGTATATTTAACATAAACATTGCTATATCTGAAGGATATAGTACATATTCGCGACAAGTCGAATATTCTATCAATATATTTACATACATATATAGACTAACAGATAAACTTTGTAATAGAGGATAATTTGGAGATCTCCTGGCCATGATTAAGGATTCCATAATCGAACCATAATATACTTTCGGAGTTTTCGGTAGTGCAGCAATTAATATCGTTATTAGATACCGGTTATTTTGATAATTAATTGTGGTAGGTACCTAATGGAAATGAATTTTGAAATCCTTACACATGTTCGAGGAATGCGTATATATAATATCTATATTTACAGGTGATTGAGTTGTTGTTGAATTATATAGTAAATTTAGAGATTAAACATGCAAATTATACATAACAGCTACATACATAAGTAAAATATTAAATATTCTTAATTTTGTACAGTATTCTTTACAAGTTTTTAAAAATCTATTATACACGATTCATCGATCGGTTTAATAATTATTAAATTTATATTTATATTCGAAATGGTAAGTTACATAATTGACAGATAACGTTGCTCCAATTTGGTAGAAAAAAAATCTGTACGCGTAAATGAAATCAAGCATGTTTTCAAATCTTACTTTAAATAATTAAGTGCTTAACGTAATAAATATTATTTAGGACATAGGTGATATATATATATTTTACACGTATAATATATTTGGTGCTTTTGAAATAATAGACATTCAATTGACAGTACAATGGTTAGAGGACCATGATTTTTATTTTCATACATACTTATTTAATATTATAAATATTTAGATATATATTTTTCACGTCCTACGATGATATTATTGGAAGTGTAGGTATGTATCGTATTATATTTAGGTAAAGAGCATTTATTTTTATAGGATAGCATTATACTCTAATAATTTATTCCATAATTTGAATTACCGTAACCTTAAACATTTGATTTGTAAAGAAAATTAGCAATCTAACCGGAAAAAATAAAACAAAAGCTTAGCATTTTTAATAGATTTTGTGCAAATATTTACAACATATGCTTGATCATTGGTTAAAATAGTCATTGTACCTATATACGTGATTATTATATATTTAATACATAGAAAAGATAGGAAGTAATACTTAAAATCTGTATCATTAATGAACTGAAGTTTTGAAGGACTTCATTAAGTATAATAGTTTCTATGTATATTTAAAAAATCTAAACATCTTAGAAGTATAATAGAAGTTAATTATCTGTAATTTTGGTGACGGTGTCTTCGCAATTCTTTAGTGTTCATTTTTCGTTCTATATATTTTATGATATTATTTTCAATACATAAATAATTATGAATTTATTTATAAATGATGAGATTAATAATACATTATTGTAGATATTTATTAAATGTTATAAAGATCACAGTATAAAATCTACAGCACACTTATTTATATGTAGAGATTTTGAATAAACAATCTTAGATCATATTGTAGTGCCTGTTTATAAGAGATAATATACATAATCTTGATATAATTGATTATTACATAAATATTTAAAAAATGATATCTCAAATTCTGATATTCCTATTGGGTAGCTACACATATACGACGATATATACGAATATGTATGTATTCATAAAATACAAATTATATGATTTATTTGATTAAAATATATGCTTCATATTAAAATACTTCATAAACATCATCTCATTGCTGATATATGTTAGTAAGTTTTTTAAATATTTTTTAAAATATTAAAATAGGACCAAATAGATAGGTACATGTATAAAATATAAGCTTTTTTGATCAGAATTTTGGTCCGAGATTTGATAAATTGTTAAGTTATATACAATAATAAAATAAGTTTATACTCTTAACACAAATGACAGTTAGAGAAATGTGATTCAAGAAAATAGATTTAAACTAATTTTAATAAGGCTTAGAAAATTACTAATAATCGAAATGCAGTGATAGTTGCAAGAGTTATCTTTTTAAAATTTGTACCCTGGAGTACATTTTGTTAGACACCTATAGTTATAAAAAGATTTGTAGTGAAAGAAAATTTCACTGTTTTTTAAAATCAACTATTTTCTAATTCTCGTGAGAATGACCCTTTTCAATTCGTCGTGAATCAATAGGATTAGAAAAGGGTAAAAAAATCCATCAGAGTTGGAGAGAATCTATTCTCTGAATAACTGTTATATGTTTTTATCGAAATTCCTACTCACGCATTTTTACCTCAATTTTTTATTAAGAGAGCCATTGTATTCATCTTATACATACATGTCACCATTCCCAAATTTGATCATTTCTAATGTTATTTTTCAAGTTTGTGTTTACTGGGGTATTATGCCGTGTTGTTACGACCTTTCGGGCCGACGTTTCGGATCCCATTGCAGGGTCCATCATCAGGGCTGATGTGTTGTCTTGAATGTTGGTGTTGTGGTTAAGTATCGGCTTGCAATACCGTGCCGAAGTCATGATGTGTTGTATTGTGTTGTGTGTATGATTCATCTGTTGTCTGATCACTATCTCTGCGGAGTCTGCGACGAGAATGACTTTGAAGCGCCGGATACCAAGATGTTTTTAATTTGAGACCATCATCTCTATTAATGTTTATCGGATGCTTGTAGATTTCTAGTGCTTCCTTGATAAGACGCGCATGGTGACTCTTAGGCTTTCCAAGGATTTTCGGTTCGAATGCAAAATGATGGCCGGTATCCAGAAAATGCTCAGCCAGTGCTGATTTTTCTGGATGACCGAGTTTGCACACCCGTTTGTGCTCGTTGACCCTTATGGAAATGGTACGGCCGTTTGTCCCACGTATACTTTATCGCAGTCTTGACAATCGAGTCTATACACACCGTCTGTTTCTAAGCGATCTCGATCCTTCGCTGATCTCAACATATCCTTAATTTTGTGAGTTGGTACCAAAAACTGTCTTAATGTCTCTTTTCTTGAGAGCTCTGGCAATTCTGGCAAAAGGTCGTAACAACACGGCATAATACCCCAGTAAACACAAACTTGAAGATTCTGAGTGGCCGTGAAAACCTAAGAACATTCTAATGTTATTATTCTCAATAGTTTTTTTTCACATTATCTGTAAATGACTAAAAGTGATTTTACGATTCACAAGACTCTATATAGAGGGTTATTTGTAAAACATTAATAACCTCGCAGGACTATATTCCTACCTTGATTATGAGTCGAAAATGTTCAAGCTATTATAACATAATATCAATAGTTATGGAGATATGCGACATCAAAATTTTAATTTTTTTTCAATATTTCTGACTTATATTTTGTTAAACGTTGGACTATCATTACAGTAACTTATATCAAATATGAAAAATTCATTCCCTTTAATACAAGTCAAATAAAAAAATAAAAGCTTTCGAATTCCAATTGGAAAACATTCCAATTGGAATTTTAACAGGGTTTTTATCATTTTATTTAACTTGTATTGAAACGAATGAATTTTTCTTAATCCATATGAGTTACTGTAATGATAGTCCAATGTTTTACAAAAAATAAGTCAGAAATATTGAAAAAAAAATGTAAACTTTGATGTCGCATATCTCCATAACTATCGATATTAGGTCATAAGAGCTTCAACATTTACGACTCTTAATCAAGGCAGGAGTATAGTCCTGCGAGGTTATTAATGTTTTACAAATAACCCTGTATATGATAAGATGAAAGATATATATAATGTTTTTTATGTCAATGATAAAATGTGCAATACCTAATTTAGAAACACCCAAATATAAATAAAATAAAATAATTCAATTACCTACTTAATTGTGCGACCCAATCGGAAAGGCATTTTTAAACATTTAAATCCATTTTCTACGTTAAAATAATGAATGACTCAAAAATATTTACTGAAAAGTTATCTGGCTAGAGTCTGCTTTTCATATTGGATAATGAATATACAATTACAATGTTCCTTACACTTAAGTAAGTAAGAAAAGCAATTGTAATCTCTTTGACGACATGAGGGAGCTATAATAAAACCAGCTTTAACCCGTCAAAAAGGACGGTACTTTTACATACCGCTTCCTAAAGAATAAGTATTAAAGTAGTGATAACGACTTTTATGAAAATATTTGAATATTTTTTATTTATTTCACCTGTCGGCAGTTAATGGTACTTTTTTAAGCCCTGGCGATTGTGCTACGCGGAACGTGAAATGGTTCGCGTCTTTGCTAAGTATTACGAGTACTGTATTTTTGACCGGTACGCAGGCTCAGCGGTAGCAACATTACTAAGTTGCGGCCCCATCTCCGGCCGTTTATTCGAGCGAAATTAAGGACGTTACGCGAAGTTACGGACAGGCAGACAGACGGACAGACAACGAAATTATTACATTTAATGCCAAATATTGTAACGAATGCCCATATGATAGAAAGAGACAACAAATCAAAACTGTGTACTCGACGTTTGATTTGACAGCGAAATTATATATGAGCGCACAAACGTTACCTAAAACCATAAATATCTATGATTTTTTATTATGAAAAGTTAAATTACAAGCGTTTATTCCCTTTTAATGGCTGCTTGGGGTTTCATATCCATTCATGAGCAGAACAGTAACGAGAAATAGGAGGCTACGATGCATATCATGTGCCATTAGACCTTGCAGAGACTAAAGGCTGGCCTACAAATCCCCACCATTTCTAATATGGCTGGCAGATAAAACTTGCAAACAGTTTTGAATGGAGGTCAGAAGCGAATACATAATGTATTATGAATTTATGCTGCTAATTATAAGTAATCACATAATATAGAAAGATAACTTGTAGTAGAATATAAAACTTAGTTGTACCACAGGCAATGTGCGCAATCTAGAATAACATTAATTAATAACTTTAACAAATACAAACCCATTGACACAAAATTTGGCAACCGTAGGTATATTATGGGCTGTAATTTTTTTTATAAATATAAATTTGTAATTTTATAAATAATTTTCAAGAAACATTAAAATCTTAAGATTAAGATAAAGATGATTAGCAGATATTTTGATTGCTGTACAATATAATTAATGAGTGCAAATCTTGTAGAATATTCGCCTTATTAAAAGAAAGTAACGCGTAGCTTTTTAAACGTAAGACTCAACCTAGAAAATAATCAAAATAACTCAATCCAACATATAGGCTGTTTTTTAGAGATACCTATAGAATTTAAAAATGAAATAAAACACATAAAAATCTTCGTAATGACCACGATATTAGCTTTATTCGAAATACAAGTTTGTCATGTCCATGCTATTTCTTAAATAAATAAATTGAATGCTATTAGTGTTTAAATGTGATAACGATAGGTACCACGATTTTCGAAATAAATTTGCACAACATGTTATTCTCGCGTAATTCTATTCATGGTAAAATGGCAAACCAAAAATGTCAAATTGGCTGGATTCAGAAAACAAACCCCTTAACCCTTATGTTACTACCCGGAATTTCTCATACTTGTTACTACCAAAGGTACCCGGGTACTCAACCTGCATGGACGCTCCCCAATATATATATATTTCTTTTATATCTCACTAATTGATATTTAGACAGTGGTCAAAAACTACTTCTCGTAGCAATGTCCGTCTTCCCTTTATTTTCCCCCCCTTCAAATAATTTAAATGATGGGGATCCGAACGGATAAATGCATCTGGCGTTTATGAATGAAATTTTTTAAGAATATTTTAAGTATGTCCAAATTTTTCAGAACAGCACTGGATTTTTGTCACAGGGACATCATTAATCAAACAATATATATTATAGATATCTCACTACACTAACACAAAACTGTATTTTTTATGGAAAGTAGGTATAGAAATCTTTTGGGTGTACATAGAGCTTACGACCCATCGTACGGCTGGCTTAATTGATCACTTTACACAATGTAACGTTCGCCATTTACACCCATGATAGAATAATACCATGTCTACTAATTTTTGGAAATTGTGTATATTTAAATTATACGCTACGTTTCACATATAAATTGTAACAATACTCAGCGCGGCCGGCACCAAAGCTTTTTCATTCCCCTTAAATGACCACAGATGTCGCTAGTGAGACATCTGTATTGATTTTGGAGTTTTTGTTAGCAATATACTCTATCCGTGTAATAAAATTCTTCCGAATTACTAGCATTACACTAGGATACGCCAGAAATATTATTTCAATTTTTATTAAATGGGCGGAAATGGCGAACGTTACATTGTGTAAAGTGATCACTTAAGCTAGCCGTACGATAGGTCGTAAGCCCTTTTGTACGACCAAAAGACTTCTATACCTACTTTCCCATAAAAATACAGTTTGGTCTCTGTGAGACATCTATAATATACATCGAAATTATTTAAACCGCAAGTCGAATATGGGTACCCAGGTACCCGGATAGTAATATAAGGGTTAAAAATACTTACCCATTTTTTAAACACTAATGACATGAAATTATCTTTCCAAAAATGCCAATACAACGGACATTACTGCGATTTTTATGTATTTTACTTCATTTTAAAGTTCTGTACCTTTAAAAAAACACCCAATACTTGTTTTGTCGCAAGATTCAATCTAGGCGAGGATCGAATTACAACGAGCCATTTTAAAATTTCGCTCGCTCGCAGTCGTAATGAATCGAATTAACCCTGCGTGTTAGGCGCAGCTTTGGCTTTGGTAGTTCATCGTCAAAGTTCGGTGAGAGTCTCTCGTCTTGTGGCACATGAATAATCGCGAAACGTCACTAACTGAGATGACAGTTTTACAGATACTCGTCTATCTGCTCGAACTCGTCGTCGGGGGGCGAGGGCCCGGACACGGACAGGATGGGGAGGCCGAAGTGGTGGGTGACCTCCGCGGGCGAGGTGTCGCCCCTCGACAGCCTCTCCGTGGAGCCTTCCTCCATCGTCGTCAGGGGGATGTTGTCGGCCGACCTGTAGCAAGAGGAAATACTGTCATTTTATTATGGGATAGGTAAATGCCAGCGTCAAATCAAAATAATTTAAAAGATACTGTCAAAATTTTCGATTCGAATCGTGTTTTTAGTGCGGATGAAAAAAATGGACTCAAGTGTATTACCACAGTATACTAAGAACAGTAATACGTTTTCATACAAACTGGCCGCTACCCATTAGAATGTATGCGTGCGTGCTCGGCGCCGTGTACGCACGCACTGTGACGCACACATTGACATAGAATATGGGGGCACAAAGCGGCGGCAGTAAAGGCCGTGCCTTCGGTGCCATTCGCGCTCGCAGCCGCCGCTTTAGACAAAAATGCGCTTCCTCAAAGAAATGCCTTTTTTATGTTTGTGGTGCTTAACTAAAAAGGTGTTGATTACCACAAAGACTGTGAGTTTTTAAAAGTCTACGTTGATGTTAATCAGCGTTCTTGCAATTTAAGTGCAGAAACTAGGTATACTAATTCAGAAGTTTTCGGGTTTCGTGTCTACCTTATGCGTCGGAATCTCAGACGCTACGAGTTAAAAGAAACGGAGTTGGTACGCACAAGGCCATACCAAGTTCGAAATAACTATTAATAAATTCCCAAAATATTTTAAAACCCGAACGGCTAAAAAATCGAATTTAAAAATAGTTAAATATAGGGTGGGTCTCCGCGTTACGGTGGGAGAAATTCAGTAGGAATTTACAATATTTTAAGCAAAAAGGTAAATTAGAAAGTAACAACAAAAAACACTTTTTCAGGAAATTCAATAAAAAGTAAAAGGCACTTTTTTCTCAAAACACGATTCCGCGGACCGGCAGCGTAACAAGGTAAAAGTAATCTCGGCGAACTGAGGATGCTGAGTCTGCGGAATCTTCCTTTATTTATACTTAAAATCTAGACACAGCGGGAAATCAACGGTCAAAATGGGATTAGTAAGGGAGGGGAGAGACATCTCGAGAATACCCAGTGGCGGATGGTGGTCAGCGCAGCATTCCCGAGCGGATCATACCGTGCCGGCCCATCCTCTAGACGGACTATTTTGCCCGCCTAGCCAAATTATCTCCCGAACGGGGAGGTGTACATATGTAAATGTTACGTCAAATTGAACGCCTGGCACATCCGCATGTGAATTTAATTAGTACCAATGTGTCCGGATGTGTCGGCGTTCATAAATCGCCTCAAAAAAGGCCGATTCCTATCTCTCGATGTATCTCCTTCCAAACTAATCCGATTCTTTATTTTATAACGAATTCTGACAGGAAATGACATGCCAGGTTTTGTGCACTTTTTCTGAGTTCATCTCGTGAACTTTCTGATTTTACGGCGTTGCAAACTTTCCACGCGCCGCGTACGTCTGGTCCATAAACCAGCGGCCCCCGCCAGGCGCCGGCTTGTCGCGTTCAAATGTCGGCCTGCCTGACCATATTAACGGCCTTTCAAATCTGCTGCGCAGTTATCTGAAAACTGGCAAAAAACATATTTTTGCTATTTAATTTAATCCGCGAGATCGGCCGTCATCCTCCACAGTGAGATACGTTTATTTCCGAATCTCGCGGATGTCCTAATAATGCACAAAACCTTATATCTCCAGTCAGGATTCGTCAGTAATAAGAGCGCTAATTCCACTCATTTTATTTACAATTAAAAATTACAAATTACATATAGAATAAAATTACAAAAAATTCTTAAAACTATTCAAGTTGTCGAGGCCTCGACGCGAGTATAAGAAATATTATAAACTAAATGCATAAATGTTCAAAAAATAAACCTTATGGTAACAATTACACATACACACACACACACGGCCATATATTGTTATTTTTATTAAATTTAAAAAATTCAATTTTATGCCGCTGGATTGATCGTGTGCGAAACACCACCCCCGTGTGGCTTTGCCGCACTCGAAGGTAGCACACGATCCTCGAAGGCCGGGTGATGACATCTACGCGTGTGTGGTCTCCGACGCCTGCCGCGTCGGCAGGGTGATGAATCTGGTAGCGGGTCGCACGTAGTCCCCGGAGGCGGTCCGAAGTCGCACCGTGCGGACCTGGCCGTCGGCGGCGGGAACCGCCTCCACGATGACTCCTCGCGGCCAGCTGTTCCGAGGAAGGGCGGGGTCAGCAATGATGGCGGCGGCCCCCTCCCGAAGCGGAGGGGCCGGCTCCTGCCACTTCCGTCGTTGGGCGAGAGTCGGGAGGTATTCCCGGATCCACCGGCGCCAAAACATGTCTGCAAGCTGCTGGGCGAACTGCCACTGCTTCTTGAGGCAGACCTGCTCATCCAGAGGTCCATACGTGGCGAGATGAGAATGTCGCCCGGCCGCGCCCAGTAGTAGGTGGTTCGGCGTGAGCGGGGAGTCGTCCCGTGGATCTACCGAAACGTGAGTCAGCGGGCGGCTGTTCACCACGTTCTCGGCCTCGGCGAACGCCGTCATCAAGGTCTCCGGGCGCGGGGCGCGCTCCTTTAGAATGGTCTCTAGGGCTTTCTTCACCGAGTGCACTAAGCTCTCCAACGCGCCTCCCATATGGGGACTGAGCGGAGGATTAAATTTCCAATCTACGCCTGTCTGTGCGAGATGGTCGCGCATAGCCGGGTCTGATTGCAACTCTTCTAGCGCAGTTGCTATTTCGCGGGCCGCGCCCCTGAAATTTGTTCCGTTGTCGGAATACAAATACCGCGGGTGTCTGCGGCGGGCGGCGAGTCGTCGTAGGGCCATTATGGCCGAGTCGGCCGTCAGAGAATATACCAGTTCTAGGTGTACGGCTCGCGTTGTCATACATGTGAATAACGCGCCGTACCTTTTTTCTCTGCGCCGGCCTATGGTCACTTGTAGAGGTGTCCGCCATCTAACAAGATCAGTTTCTTCAAGCCTTGCGGTATATCGGCGACTGTTGTAGCTGACAATCGGGAATCCATTGTGATTATTCCGTCCTCGTCCAGTCGCGGGATCACCACGTACAAACGGATGGTGCAGGGGAGGGGGGCCCCCCGCCGAAGTATGCTGAGTCCAAAAGACTCCACTTGTGCCCGCAATACCCACGATCTTTCGGCAGCATACCGCTCATCCGCGGTCAAATCTGCTCGGCGCGCGCGGTCTCTGCCGCGCCGGCAATTTTCTGTAGAGCGCCGCACCCAAGCGGTCGCGCGTAATAATCTTAGACACGAAGAAAAACCGCCTAATATCCGGCAATGCTCCGTCGTTGTATTGCGTAACAACCGCCGGTCGTAGCTGCAATTGCTCCGGATAAGCGTTGCGGCGGCCGCTTTTCTTGCGGCCATACTTCTTCGTTGTCCCTTAACAATATATCACCGTGGTTGTGATGGTCCCGAACACCGCGCGCTCCATATAGTGCGAATGTTCGGACTCAATGTTCGCCGTCACGCTCGCGGCGTTTAAATTTTCTCGCGGTCCACAGCGAGGCGCCGTAAACGGCTTCAGGGGGGCGCTTTCAATCTTCATTCCAATAACATCATTTCGATAACCACCATACTGTGGTCCTACATTTTCAAGGTAAGCCACCGCGCAACGTGCCTGTCCCGAGGCACCGCAGAAAATGTGCAGTAACACTTTGCGTCGGTGGCTTGGTATGCTCTCTCGAGCCATCATGCATTTATTTGCACACAATTTATGCCAAAATGCCGCTTCTCGGCGTGTTCTGGCCTCGTTCGCTGGCCCCAAACTGACCTTGACCGCCAAACTGCTCGCAAATAATATTTCGACCGGATCATCATATCAGCCATGAATCTCACCGGCTCGAATATGCACCTTTTAGCGCCCAGTAGTTGGCATCTTGTCGGCTGTCTATCCGCCTCTCGATCGGGCAGCTTGATAAATTTATTGCGGTTCCGCACGACTGGCAGATCGCACAAATTAAAATAAATATTTAAATATTAAAATAAATTTATCCCACGCGGGCTCCAGTTTATTCTCACCACACATCTTGTGGTCTTGTCCGGTCTCATCGGCGCGAATATGTAGCGCGATGATATCTAAGGCCTCCCGATCCTTAGACATCCCATCTCAATTTATTTTCTGCATCGAAAATAACCCGAATTTTTTCCAGTATTTCGGGGCAAAAAATCCATGAAGTGCGAAGAATCCAATGCCGGTTTCCCAAATGAACCGACTCTTGGCCGTGGTAGACATGGGTGTAACTACCCTCCGCAATACGGGCGATCTCATCTAGATGCGCCTCTACAAATCCGCAAAATGCGAAAAAGCTCCAATGTCGGTATCCGAGCTGAACCGATCCTTGGCCATATATATTTTTTATCACAAAAAAATATTAAAAAACCGAAATTCGGCTGCTAGGGCATGTCTTCCTTTTCCACAGAAGACCCATTGGCTGCCGGCAAGCTATACAGTGGTGGCTTCCATATATGGTCGCTCAGGTACCCACTACACTGACCCGCACGCGGGGGTCACTTCCGGCCAGTCAATTTCAATATGTGTCCTACGAGTGCATCTCGCTGGCCTCTCACTGGGCCGCTCAGCTGTCCTGGAAGACACGGTTGCGGCGATGGTCGGGCGGCCTGGCACGCCCCCGGTTTTCATCCATCCTTGTGCTGTGCTCGATAAAAACGCCGTTATCTGCACCCGCTATCTCTCCAACTCGCGACACTTCACAAATGGCATAATCTATGCCCCATAATAATTTTATAACACTTTTGTTATAATCACAGTGCGCTTGATTTCCCCGGTTTCTCGGCTAAACCGTCGGGGCCGCAAATCCAAATTACGCAAAGTGTTCACACTCAACGGATGTTGGGCAAGTCCGCTGCCTTTCAAAATTATCTGCCCTAGACGCAACCGCGGATCGGAGGCGCACATACCGCGGGCGCCGTGTAGGCGCAGATTTCGCACCGGTCCCGATTTACCGACCACACTGGCGACTTCGGAGTCCATCGGTGACACGGTCGAACCTTAATCGCATAAGGCGAATGTCTTTCTATGCCCCCGCGGGCCACACACGTCGACTTTCTCCACATTTAAAAATCACATTTTCGGCGTCGCGGCTCGCGGTACGAGCACAGTCTATCAGGCCAGGTCGGCCGGGCGCCGCGGCGCGCCCGTCACCTGACCCGCGAGCGACACGATTTCACTCGCGTTTCGCGGAAGGCGGCGCGCCGTGCAGCATCCGGTGATGCCGCATCTCACAATTGTCCACGCTGCATTTTTTATCACGGCCCCGGCATCCATGTTTATGTTTCGGCGTCCACGGTTCGAGGCACATAAAACATAATCTTCTGTCCTTGACGATAGCCGCTCGGTCAGATACCGAACAGCGCGTAAAATTATTGCATGCCGCGGCGCCGTGATCTCTTGAGTCGCAAATACCGCAATTTTGCGTATTTTCCGGCGCTCGATGAATCGCGTGGATTTGCGCATTTTTGCGCCCCTTGTCTTCAATCACTTGCGCGATCTGTCCGCCGCAATGGGGCGCTGAATCTGTCATACTCGACAGCCATCTCGAGAAGTCCTCGATGTTTGTATTCACGGTTCCGGACCTCGCCGCGAACCATGCCATTCTCGCCGAAAGCGGGAGCCTTCCGACAAGCTCGCGTAGCAATTGAGGTGATGCCAAATATCGCTCGTCCATACCTTTTACTGTGGCGACGGCATTCCTCACCGCTACCGCGAATTTCGTAAAAACGCCTGTGTCCGTACTCTCAGTGAGGCGTGCTGTGTTCCTCACTTTTTCCAGGACGCTTGCGATTATCGCATCTGGCTGGCCAAATAAATCCTCCAGAGTGCGCATAATCCCCTCAACACAATGAGGGTCGCCGATCAAAGGGCGCACTGCTTCTCGAGCTGCCCCCTTGAGCGCGATTCTCAACCGCATCGCATTCTCAGCGGTTGTCAACCCACACAATTCTGTGGATTGCCTGAATTGCGTCTTAAATGAACGCCATTCCATTGGGTCGCCCGAAAATTCAGCCAGGTCCTTTGCATTAGACTGCCGCGTTATCATAGCCGACACTCGTGGCTCATCCTGGCTGAGCGGATAACGCGGGCTCTCAGGTGAACGCGTTGACCGGATCGCTTCTGTAACAGCGAACGTCAGCCGTTCAAATTGCGCTTGTTGCGACCGCATCCAGTCGCCCAAGCTCGGATTATCGGTCCCGGCAGGAGCCTCTTGATGACAAGTTGTAGGTGCATTCGTAATAAGCGGCGTAATAAGCGCCGCTACGTCGGTTGCCGCGGCGCCGGCGGCGGGCGCTCCTACGCCCGCCGCCGGTTTCTGATTTTACGGCGTTGCAAACTTTCCACGCGCCGCGTACGTCTGGTCCATAAACCAGCGGCCCCCGCCAGGCGCCGGCTTGTCGCGTTCAAATGTCGGCCTGCCTGACCATTTTAACAGCCTTTCAAATCTGCTGCGCAGTTATCTGAAAACTGGCAAAAAACATATTTTTGCTATTTAATTTAATCCGCGAGATCGGCCGTCATCCTCCACAGTGAGATACGTTTATTTCCGAATCTCGCGGATGTCCTAATAATGCACAAAACCTTATATCTCCAGTCAGGATTCGTCAGTAATAAGACCGCTAATTCCACTCATTTTATTTACAATTAAAAATTACAAATTACATATAGAATAAAATTACAAAAAATTCTTAAAACTATTCAAGTTGTCGAGGCCTCGACGCGAGTATAAGAAATATTATAAACTAAATGCATAAATGTTCAAAAAATAAACCTTATGGTAACAATTACACATACACACACACACACGGCCATATATTGTTATTTTTATTAAATTTAAAAAATTCAATTTTATGCCGCTGGATTGATCGTGTGCGAAACAGGAGTAAAAATAAAGTGACCACCCTAGCGTCAATGCAAGAGTAGGCTAATAACTCGCCGACAGGCCGGAGATAAACTACTGTTCTGGGTGTACTGTGGTATTACGCACCGCTTATCGGTGATTTGGTATAAATAACGTCTGTAATATAAACGACAGCGACCACCAGACATACGTTTTAGTATCAAACCTGAAATGTTTTCTGTAGATGTATCTACACTACAGTAGGTAAGAATGTTTGGATATTATGTCATTTGAGTTAGGGGATTTAGGCAGATAACAGGTTGTACAGGTACAAAAAGGTGCGAAGTAATCACTATTGCTAAATAGTGGCCTGAATAAAATTCATATTTAAAATGTTTATTTATAGAGCTTCAAAGCATCTGATGGAAGAAATGATCCGCGAAAAGCAGCTGGGAATCATTACTATGAGTATATTATACTATGAGCACTGTCCCGTTAAAAATAAAAAAAATCAGATTTGTTATTTTAACCTATTCATTTTGTTGTACCTGTATTACCTGTTATCTGCCAAAATCCCCCGAACTCAAATGTCCAAACCTTTTTACCTACTATAGAGTACATCTGCAGAAAATATTTCAGATTTGATACCATAAGGTAAGTCTGGTAGTTAGCCTAGTACCATTATTAAAATTGGGTATGCATGTCGGGCCTGTGTTTGTGATAAATTAACTGCACTATACATACACGTTGTCTCTTTGCCAGTTGCAAAAACTTCGAGGAACACTTCTTCATACAATTTTGAATAGAAAATATTGTTTACACATTATTAAGGTACACTTTAATCTATTATTAGATTGAAAATGATGAAAAAAATGGCCGCGCCATGTCAATTCCCGTGAATCTCCTCCACCGTGACTGAAGTGCAATATTTTCAGATGCACGTTTCTGAGACAGAAAAAAAGACCATGTACTTATTTAGAAGAAAAATATATATCTTTAAATAAAATAACTATTTGTATAATACCACTTTATTGAGTTTACACCAACTAGTTTCAACTCACAGCTGAGTCTTCATCAGGGTTCAGTATTAACTCAAAAGAAGAAAAATATATATCCACTATGGATTTTTAATCCGATAAGTCATTTGAAAATAACATTCGTTTATAAAAAAGTTTAATGAATTATTTTTCAAACTGTAGTTAGTTTTAGAAAAAACTTTTTTTCCTATTCGGATAAGCTACATTATAAATATTTTATTTCTTACTTATTAAGAAATTTCTTACTTATATCTTCTTTTGAGTTAATACTGAACCCTGATGAAGACTAAGCTGTGAGTTGAAACTAGTTGGTGTAAACTCAATAAAGTGGTGTGAAAAGAAGGAATAAATACTTATATCTTCTTTTCTGTTTCGAAAAAACGTGCACTAGTTGCATTTCAGTCACGGCGGAGGAGGTACGGCAGGGCATAATGCATGTTTTATTTAAAAAAAATTCAATACAATAATAGTAAAATATATACCGTATTAAGTGTCAATACAAAAATAATCACCACGTTGTTAAAATTTACAAAATTTCTACGTATATTTTAGGCTCTAAGGGTGGTGCAACCTTTTAAATAGAGTATTTTTAATTTATAACGCTGATTTTACACGGAAAAGCATTAAATGTCTATCTCAGAACAGACGTGGCCCAGTGAGGCTGACGGGCCGCATGGGCTACGCGAAATGGGCCACGCGAAGGCCACACACGTAACCGCCCGTACGGCCTAGCAATACTAATCAGCAATAGCCGGTAGCTTTTTAAAAAACATCTCTCTCTGATACTTTTTGCATTCAATGCATCTTTTTACTCCCTTTATAGTGGCGTCTGCTTGCTTGCTTGCCGGCTTGCCGTCAAAAAAAAACTTTGGATCGATTTTTGACCCTTTTCCCGTGATCCAATCGAGCTGAAACTTGGCAAGTAGACTCGTGGCGACGATCAAGAAGATCTAACAAATTTTCTAAAAATTTAAAAAAATTAATAATTATAGTATAATTTCGGATTTTTAGAAATTTTAATGGTTTTTTCAAATTGGAATCATTACTAAAGTTTGATTACTAGCAATAGCGGCCCGATAATATAGCGGAATATTTTCTAAATTTGAATTACTCCGTCGGTATACATAATAGGTACTTCACTACGAATTTCTAAAATCTAAATTGACTGACAAATGTTTTTAGAATTTAATCTTCAAAGCATGAAGTGTCTTATCAAAGCTCAAAACATCTGACATTTTAGAAATATATTAAATTACTGTAAGTTTAGTGTTATATTGTATGTTTTAATTCGTCTTTAATTGTTGTTATATTTTACAAAGAAAGGGAGTATAATAAAAACTTGGTTTTTATGGGTTAGTTTTTTATATCAATCAAATTAATATTTTACTAACGACTTTCATAAATCGATCGCATTCCTGGTAGAGATTTTAAAACCATCCCTTAATCAAATTTTGAAAAGACATCCACCCCTACAATAGACCATAGCCGGTAAATTCCAAAGTTTGAAAACCTAATTATCCCCCATAGACGTCTGAAGGCTTCATGAATTTAATACGTAGGGTTCGCTGAACTCATTGTTTTGAAAAATTACATAACCTTGCATACCTACTTAAAATTCATCAGAATCAAAAAGATTTAAAAAAAATATATGTAGCAATAACTTTATGATAAAACAGCTATAGAATTAACTAGCGATTCGACCCGGCTTTGCCCGGTACAGATCAAACTCGTCATATCTTCTAAGATAGGTATAGGATTTGGTGTAAAGCACAAATTCGATCTGCGGTAAGTACTTAAGGTTAATAAAATAATAAAATACCGAAGGTCATAAATAAATATGGACAAAGAACATTAAAATATGTCATACCAAAAATATTAAATAAAATCCCATGTAGTGTCAAAATGGATATTAATAAAAAAGGGCAAAATACAGAATTAATGAATATGTTATTAAATAAAAGAGACTTATTTTGATTTTGGTAATATTTGTATTTTTTCTTGTATTGTATTGTATTGTTGATTTGTATTTGAGTTTATAAGATCTATTGTAATTAATTAATATGAATGTATTTCTGGTAAATACAATTTATTTATATATATGTATTGATGCACCTACAGACAAATATCAATGTGATGTTTTGTGGGTCTGAGATGTAAAAAAAAAAAACATGTTTATTTTGATAAGGTTTAATACTGAATTGGCCAAAATTGCTGGAAAGTTAACCACTATACCTTAGTGATACATTTGATGACATTTAATAGCAAAAATGGTTGGTGTAAATTATCTTTAAAATAAAGATAGATGCGACCACTGAATTTTTTGTAGATTAATTTTGTTTTAAACAATTCTTTGGCACACGATTTTTTTGTATCTTTAACGGACCAAGCAGCGTTTCCATGAGAGCGCTTTAGCGGCAAATTTTTTTTCGACTTGATTCGCTAATACCGTTAATGCTTCGCTCTCCTGTATGTGCTAGGGCAATTTTTAATACACTAAAATTTTTCGAGAGAAATGCAAATCATAACAGTAAAATCCGCATACGAATCCGTTCAGTGGTTCTTGAGATTAGCGCGGTCATACAGACAGACAGACAGAGGGACGGACGCTCGCCGGGGATATAATTTTATTCTATGTATTGATATAAGGTAACTTTGTTTGTGGTAAATATATGATAATTACAACCAAAACATGTCGACTGCAATTTGTCTATTCTAAGGCCCGAATTTTGAGTCAATAATAATAATAATAATAATATTTGGATAATTTATATAGCACCGTTTTCGCGAATACTCACCTCAAGGGCGCTTTACACAGAAAAATTATCTTACAAAGCAATTACTGCTAAAAAGAAAAACTTATTTACTAGGTGGCATGCAAGAAATGGAATTATAATTTTATCCTATAATAGTTGGGAGTGCCTGAAAGAATTAGGTGTTTTCGCGGAGTGCAAAATAGGAGTGGGAAACATTAGCTAGTGTTGTGGTCAGATTCTATAGGTTTTTATAGGATTGTCTAAATAAATGCGTCTTAGGTTGTTTTTTGAACTGTGGTAAGCTGTCTGTTTGTCTCAGTTTATTAGGTAGTTTGTTCCATAACTTTGGTCCGGCCACCGCGAAAGTGGTGTAACGTGGTGGCTGTGAAAGTGGTGTTAAGAAAGTGATGTAAAGTGGTTACACGATTTAAAAGTTAAGGTAGCCTTAAAAGCGTAATTTTCAGTACAAAGTAACACTTTTAATGCGAATCTTTAAATCATCTAAGTATTGACTCTGAATTCTAGCCTAAGATTGTTTGCAATAAACTAGCGTACGGAAAAATTACATTTCATTTATTACATGCACACGTTCACTAGTTTGAACTACACGATGTAAAGTTCACCAATTCCACCCATGATAGAGTACCACATCTATCAAATTTTTGGTAAGTTGCATATATGTTTAACTTGCACATCTTGATTTGTATGCGAGTTGTATTTTTACTACCGCCATCTGCAGTCGAAAACTTTGTTATTCCCGTAATCCAATACAGATGTCTCTATTGATAACGAAATATCTATATTTTGATTGGAGTTTTTAAAGCAATATCCTATATATGTGTATATTGATATTTAATTATATAATTATTAACATTACACTAGAATACGCCTGAAAATTATATCAACTTTTGAAAAATTTGTACATACTCAAAATATTCTGAAAAAAATAACAATTATAAAAGCTTATTTTTCATCGGCTCACACTAAATTGCATGTTTCTTTATTCTGCCTCTATCAACAATAATTTTACAATTAATGTTAACGTATTTACGTATTTTATATCTTATTACGAGATTTACATTACTTTTATATCTCGTAAAAGAAATTTTGTTTAAATTTGTATTTATTTTTAAATTTCTACGCATAGCTAATGTTAACTTTGATCTGTGTAATTAATTCAATGTGTTTTCGTTTTAAATTACTTGTTAGCTGGAGAAATCATGGTAATTTTGTTCGTCTGTAAAAATAAAATAATATTTTTACGTAATCAATACCGTCTACCACAAAAATAATTCACAAATTAAAACTCCACGAAATATTTTTAACTATAAAAAAACCACTTTTCGATAATCGCGATTCTGGTCGAAGCATTGAAGTTTATTATTATGAAAACAAATATTATGTGATACCTGTCAAAATAGAAATATACGCAAAAAATATCTACTGCCTATTTTATAAAGTTCCAAAATTTGTTTGTATGTTAACATTTTTGTCAAATAATTTCTAATAATCATTTAAAAGTATGCAAAGCACATTTGGAAGGCAGATTATAAGTACCTACGAATACTATAGAATCTAATGGCCAATCATAGACCAATCTTATGTACTAAATTACTAAGTATTATACATATATTACGTCCACACACATTGATTTTGAATTCAAGATCTTGGAACTATGGAAACGAAAATAGAAGATTTTAACAATAACCATTCTACTTCACTATCTATTATGTACTTCAATGTCTCTATAAAAAAATGTTGTCAACTTAGTTAAGAAAGTAATCGGAGTACCGCAGTCTAGAAATACCAAAAATATTGATGGCTGCAATTTTTAAGTCTACAGCAAATCATGAGGGTGAAAGAACTCGTTTAACCGCGAGTGTTGAGCGATTAAACTGTGAAAGAGATTCAATTGGGGTTTTAGAAAAATTCTCACTTTATTTGCTAGACGATGTAACTAGTGTTTTGACGAAATTGTATGATTAATTATTCGTACCCAATATTTGAATTAACTAACAAGTCGAAACATACAATGAAAAAAATCTCGGTTATCATCATAACTATTTATATAAAGTCAATTGTAATTGTAATTTCAATTTATAATTTATGCAGGAATGTACCTGTCTAGTATTGTGTAACAGCTCTATTAAACCCCACGTTGGCTCTTTTATTTGGAATAATCCAATAAAAATAAAGAGAAATTAATAATTTCGAACTTAATTTTCGTCACCAAGTTAGCACATCCAATAATATTCATTTCGTTGCCTGTTCGTTCGTACGTCTGTAACTTCCATTTTCAAAATAAGTATGATTTCAAATAGTACACATAAAAAATTTACATATACGATTGATTGTTTAATACACTTCTTTGTTTAGACTAATAATTAATTACCTACTTTGTAATACATAATTAATTACTTAATGCAAAGTTGAAATTTAAAAACAAAAGGTCCGTCATTGTTGAGTTATAGTTAGTATTAATAATATAAGATCTCCGATGGGCTGGAAATGTATCCTGATTTACAGCAATAACCGCAAACTTCTCTTTTTGTTTTATTTTTTTACCTTTATTTTATTTTATTTTATTCGGTCATCCAACAGGGAGACACAATCACTTGGTAAGACAGAATATAAAAAAAAATTAGTTAAATGTCTCCCACAATTAAAGGATAACACAGATAGGAAATAACCATACATAAGTCAATTTGACAATGACAGATATAACAACTTTACAGTTTCATTTAACCGATTGTTCCCAATTTAACTTTAACATAAACACAAAAGGGCTCGTACTATATATAAACAGCTGTCAAAATATGTTTATTTTATGTTGCTATGCAACGGACAGACAGACAAGAATATATATAAAGTATTTTATAAGTGTAGCACAATTTCTTCTGTCAAATTTAATATATACTTATGATAATTTGCTTCATGAATAAGTAAAACACAATTATTGTTTATGATCAGAGTGACACGGGGGTTTAGTAATATTTTGATTCACAATACATTTTTCCTAGAAATCGACACAATTTCCCGACAATGAGGTCACAGGAAAGCTTTTTTACTTGACTAAATATCAAAGTCTCGTTTTGTTTTCACCAACAAATATCTTCATCGCGTGACCCGACATGATTCAGTTTCCAAATTAAATTTCACATTAAAAGCTCGCGTCGGAGCTTTCAGACCAACGCGAAATAAAGCACTAATGGCCAGCAAACAAAAAGTATAAAAATTAAGGAAAATTACATTTTAAAGTACTTAAATTCTTTCTCATTATTCCTTCATGTCAGTATCTATTTATATGCTACATTATAGGGATGGGCGTTGAATGGACGGACTAGTTGAAATCAACCGTTGACGTTGCGTCGACGCGTCGACGGTTTACGTTTATCGCATGGACTAGTTGAATTTGTAGACGGTGGACGGCGGACGCCGTGGACGGTGGACGATTCGAGATTCAACCATGATTCAACGTAGTGCAAAGCAACGAGCGAGAGCAAGACAAAACGTCTCCTTTTATTTCTCTCTCATCTCTCGCTGTCGACTTGTAGACGCCATAGACGTCATAGACTGCTCGACGGGTAATTTCATTTCAACTCTAAAGTACACGACCATAGAGTGCAGATCTGTGTACACGAACTATGACAGAGACTTGAAATTTGAATGCATGAGTAGGGTGAGATAGGCTTAATAAGCTATTATCTATTATGTTTTACTTGATTTGTGCGATGTGCACGTGCGACGTTTCGGTGAATTCCCAATTTTGCGCTGTATAAAATAAAACAATTCTGTTTAATTATTTCATTTTTTATTGAACTAATATTTTACTGCTTACACCTGATATTGTTGTGTAAACCTACTTCTTTCTTTATTACATATAGATAGAAGTATATAAAACAATATGTAAAAAGCCTATAATGTGCGTAAACAAATAAATAATAAAATATTTATTTTTACATATAAGCACAAGTAGCGGTTTTAATTTCCCGAAACTATATTCCTTCGAACTTCTTTAAATTAAAAAATTAACGTAATCAAAATAGCCAACGGTTGAGGCGTCGAGCAGCGTCGCGTCGAACCGTAGACAGTTGACCATCGTCCCGATGTTTAGATAGAACGTCCGTGACGTCCGCGTAACGAAGTTGACGCGTCAGCTAGTTGACGAATTCAACTAGTTGATCGTCTCGTCGATGGACGGACGTGGACGGTCTCGTTTCGTCGACGGTAAATACGTCGACGACCCATTACTAACTACTACATTATGCTACGATGAACGTGCCAGCGAATGATATTGTTCATGTATATTTTACTGTAACCTGTAACCTGTCATATCTACAAGTACCCATTGTGACGCAATGGGGTAAGATGCTAGATTCAGATTCGTGAGCGCGGGATCGAATCCCTGGCCAATTAATTAAAAATATAACAATATTTTTATATGTACATATGTTCTGAGAATACAATTAGTGGATTCATCCACTGCAGAATTATTATTTAATTAAGATAAATTATAGAATCTCATAGAGACGGACTTATTTATAAAAGAAACATGTATGGAAGTATTTTGTACGATGGTCCAGGACTTACAGCCTGCATGACCTGGCTTAAGTGATCACTCTACACACTGCAAAATTATTATATTTTATTATGACAAGTCAAAGAATGGCATTCCGAGATAATTGCATTCAATATTTCAAAAAAGAAATCAATGAATGTTATTTTATTTTATTATTTAAATTATATTTTTCTTATTGTGCACCATCATTTGTATTTTTAATGTAATGTTTTATAAAGTAAAATATGAGAAGGAAATTATAATTTTAATAGTTTTTGAGATATCATAGTCGAAGACTAGACAAATAAATATTTTGATCAAACAATTTTGAAATAACTCATCATGTATAATATTATTATATGTACCAACATTAATTTATAACAAGATAAAATTTCTGAAAGAGGGTGTTGAGGTGTGTAGTGTTGTGAATGTAGTGGTGTAGTGTTGGTTCTGACGAAGAGACGGGTACGTCTCGAAACCGGTAGACCTAAAATCTGGTAGTGGTTTTTACAAAGTTAACTAACAATCTGTTTTAATGTCTAACCACAAAGTTAATGCTTTAAATATTAATAATGATTATTTATTATCTATGAATTGTTTTGCAAATTCGAAAAAGTTTTTTCTAGTTAAAAAAACGACAATGTTATTTTAATTAACTCTTCAGATAAGATAGCCCATAGTTGTTTCTGACATATAAGGCTGTTACACAATACTACTCGAGTGCTTCGAAGTACAAGGCTCGATTACCCTTATTTCTGGCAACTTCCGCCTCCCTTCTGCGCGAACTACCCGCGAACCCGTTTCGTAAAGTGCACGAACTCGCTAAGTTCTCCGGAACGTTCCCTGTTTGCGCTGTTATTACACAATCCGAATGTTCCTCAAGAAAGTAATCTCATTTGCGACCTCTAAGCGACCCGACGTAATGGAAGCGTTGTCTCCTTTGCGCCGGTCCGCCATTAATAATAATTGTGCTCAGAAGCGGCGGAGAAAAAAGTTAAGTGCATAAAAACGAAAGGGATGTAAGATTATAAGGGTAGACATCCATACAGCTGTATTATTTCATACTTTATTGAACTTTTCAGGGAAGGGCGAAAATATATAATTAAATAGACACTTTTAAGGGTCGTTCTCATATTTTTAATGGTTGGAAATTTTATTGTGGTTCCTATCCCTACGGGATACCCATTTTAACTCATTTATTCTCAGCATTTTGATCGTTTTACTCTCGATAGAGTGGTAGTTAGTATGATAATCATCATCATCATCAAACCTGCAGCTTAATCGTACGGTAAATATTTATTTTATAACCTCAAGTGTTTAGAGCCTCTAACGTTAATTTAAGAAATTCGGTAAACAACGAATATGATTAATGGTATAACATGAACAAATATGAATACCGTGAAGTACCTAATACTGTCGCGAGTTCGCTTGAAATGAATTAAAGTTTTATTTAATCACCAAATTCACTGAACACGAGCTTAACTAGAACAGTTTATGTAATTCGGATTAATTTCACACTGTAACTCGAGATTATTCTACATATACGCAGTTACTTACTTTTCTATTTCGCTATACTTTTGTCTATCGCTTTTTTATTTATAGTCGATCGCACGAATTCACAATTCGCTCGCTTCTAGCCGAACTCACTGCGTAGCGGCTTTATAACTTTTTTTAGAGTTTCGGGTTTCCAGAAGTTTCGCGAATTACGTCACCATTTCCACCGTTTATTCTGTTCCTTCTAGCAATTTCCAATTTACTGTAAAACGTTCAAAGTGCTGGGAAATACTCGGTGATGTATAATTCTTTCTGCTTCTACACGTTTGTTTTGTGAAATATTATACTTCACAGATTCAATGTCAGATTCATGTACTATCTACTAGCTACAGCATTTCATTTTTTCCGTTTGGTATTTGCAGAATATATTAAGTACACCGTTTTAATCATACCTAATTTTATAACCCAATTTTGTTCGTCCACAGATATGCATAATGTAGCTGAACCAAAACCTCTCGATAAATATAACTAAAGCAGCCTTCTTAACTAAATTATACCTGTCTGATCAATGAGATGTCCTACCGTATTCACACAAAGTTTTATCATGCCAGTCTAGCTACTTCTCTCTCTACCTAGAATGATAACGAGATCTGATACGATTGACGCAAACTTGCGTATAAATTCTGCATAACAGTATGTTTTAATGCAATATTGTATATAAAAGGTTGACTAAATATTATTATAAAAAAGTATAAACTGGGAAGACTTCGGTGGCTGGGTCATGTGAAGAGAATGTCCGAGCATCAAGCACCAAAGTCCCTGCTGAACTCAAGGCCAATAGGGCGAAGGAGCTTAGGAAGGAGCCAAAACTAAGATGGAGTGACAACGTCCTCAAAGATATCTCTGCCTTAGAGCTTCGAAACTGGAAAGAGCTAGCACTAGACCGAGATGAGTGGAGGAAAATTATTGAGGAGGCCAAGACCCACCAAGGGTTGTAGTGCCAAGAATGATAATGATGATGATAAAAAAGTATTATTTATTAATGCAGTGGTCCTTAACCGGTGCTTCGCGGAACGCCAGTGCTCCTCGAGCTAGTTGCTATTGCTCTGCGAAATGATGAAAGCCATAATTTAGTGCTGGCTCACCTCATCTACTTATAGGTCATACTCATCACAGTATACGAGTATGTGATTGAGTTGCACAAATCATGGCTAGATAGCAACACATTTGCGTTTGCAACGGGTATATGGAAGTTATGTCTGTATATTTTTGCTTGTTTCGATTTTGATGCTCCATTAAAAACCACTGGTCTGATAGGACGCAGTCTATACTTGGAAATTTTATATAGCGTTTAACTTATTATTTTGTAATATCCTTTTTTATTTAATTTTCTAGTGTTTCTTATTTATGTTCTATAAAAAATGTATATTCTGTAATATCTTTTTCCACTAATTGACGTAAATTGTCTTTAAATTGTATTCTATAATGTGAAATTTTATTTATTTAAGCATAGACAGTGAGTGCAGAGTTATATTCTTTTGTATTACATTTGTTTGATATTTCAGTGAATTTCAATAATATTTTTTAGTTCCGTGTAAAAGATATTCACTGTCTCTTTAAGTAGATCGAGGTCTGTGGTCTGTGGTTAAGGAGTCAGGTTCATCCGTTGTATCCAACAGTAAAGTCTAAACAATAACGATATTCTCTAAATAAACTAAATGATACACAGCTTATTACAAATGACTATTATTTATAATAGTAGATAAAATGTTATAATAGTTAGACTATCATGGTTATTAATGACTGGATATTGAAATAATATATAAATTGGATGGATATTTGTATCGGGATACGCGGGATCCCGCCGGGATCACAATTTTGCCCACCCTGCTTCTATCCCAGGGCACATCTAGCAGGACGTCTAATCAGCAATTATTCGAGCTGATTCTCTGTTATTTGTAAAGGTCCTGATTAGGCAATTAAATCTTGTAGAATTAAACAAAATTACAAAGATAATTTCTATCTCCATCGCTGTTTTCTCAAATCTGCGAACGAAGCCTCCCTTAAACGTGGAGCCTTACCTTGTTAAAGCCTTAAAATAAAATTGTAAATCATTTTCTCGATCTTCATAATAGTAAGGAAAGACGGTTAACTGGATTATGTAATGAAGAGACCATCGCTGCTCGTGGAACGCGAAATATAACTTGATAAAATTTAAATATTATTCGCAAAGTTGTGACAAAGAAGGGATCTCGAGTCTTTAATTGATTCTGATATAACACGGAATCAAATAATCTATCAATTCTATGGAATCTGTTCACGGATGAGATTTAAGCTTCTAGACAGTTTCTGAGATTTCTTGTGAGCTTCTTTGGAGACAACTCTCGTCTTGTGTAGTCCTCGTCCAAATATCATGTCTTTTAAAAGAAAAATGGCGTCGATTCTGAGATAGTGATTGTTTTTATATTAAAATGTGCTAATGTTTTTCTGTTAAAGAGTTAAGGTTGTTATTACGGTCGTTAGACATATTTAACTGTAAATACGTCTACGTCCAGCGCAACTGAGGTCGATCCCCACAGCATTAATCACACGGGCTAACAGAATTAGCGACAAAGAAAACGTTGCCTCGGAAAGAAAAACAGTGCAGGATACATTCATGGCTAATGGATACTCTTCGACATCAAGAAAACGACGAAGAAAACGATCTAGCATATGCGACGTTCCAAGAAACAAAGCATACTTACCTTACTTCAGAGGTCTTACTGACAAAATCAGCCGGGTGTTGTTGAAATTAAATATAAAAACAGTTTTCAGTCCCCATAGTTCGATCTCACGGTAGTGAATGGTACCCACCGCTTACCCAGGACCTTTTTATGAGCAAAAGCTCCCATATCGGTCCTTCTCATTCGTCTCCAGGTTGACATTTTTTTAGCTACAATGTCATATAAACCGGTGCGAGGTGGCACGGCCGCAAAAACAAAACCATTCACAGACCGACACCATTAGATACGTCTTTATTGCATAAAAGAAATACATAAATAAATACATGAACAAAGAAAAGGTAATAACAAAAGAAGGAAAATAATACATAGTAGACGAATTTCGCGGTGGCGGCAGTGGATGGCTAAGGTCCGAAAGACACCCCCTAAACTGGGAAAAAGACGAAACAAAAAATAATAAAATACATTTGGATATACGTTAGGTAGTGTAAAAGATAACACACCGTTCGAGTCTCCAGGTGTATACAGAGTGCCATGCGATTGTGGAGCGTTCTACATAGGACAAACCAAACGCAATGTTGCTACACGATTGAAGGAACATATTGGAGCAATTAAAAACAACGACTCCAATATATCGCCAATCTGCGATCATGCATCCAAAGGGAATATCTGTCACTTCATCAGATTTGACAAGACAAAAATCTTATCAACAGAATCACACCTTTTACCCCGATTAGTGAGGGAGTCCGTTGAAATATACAAACATCCCAATTTCAATAGAGATGACAGTTACAAACTATCAAGTATTTGGCGCCCTGTTCTTACGGCATTGATTCAACCGTTGAGAGACGTCGCAGTATAAAGTCCGCCGACGTAACTAGTACATATTGCACACTGGCAAACTCTATTGTAAAAGAAGTGAACACTCCACAACAAAGTGCATATAATTTGCGGCCTCGAAAGCAGTAATCCGGCCTCTACCTTCACGGGTAAAAGTCGTCCTCTTGATGACGTTGAATAAGCATTCAACGAAACGTCGAGAATCGTTTCTCGGAAAAACATACGGTTCGTATAAAATATCCTCAACTATTTACAGATTTACTGTTTTCTGTGTGTAGTTTTCTGGGATATTCTGCCGTGTATATGTGACCTCTCTGGCCAACGTTTCGGATTCCATTGCAGGGTCCATCATCAGGGATGATGTGATGGGTGTGTGTTGAAGTGTTGGTTAAGTATTGCCTTGCAATACCGTACCGAAGTCAGGGTGTATCCAAGTTAGTGTTAGGTTAAGTACTGCATTGCAGTACCGTGTCGAAAGCAGGGTGAGACCAGAGAGGTCACATATACACGGCAGAATATCCCAGAAAACTATACACAGAAGATTCTGAATGGCCGTGAAAACCTAAGGACATTTTTTACTGTATTATTCATAGGTTTGTTAACTCTTACATTTTTTACATCATAAAGTATTTTATTCAACTAATTTTGTGTGTATATTTAATAGTTACATAATTATGTTTTTTATAATTTGCTGGGTTAATTTATAATGTGTATTGTTTGTGATTGTTTTTTTGAGTGGTTTTTGATTTTGTTTTCTTGTCTAATTTTTCTAAATATTGTTTAAGCTGTAAGGGTGTCTATTGGTTTTTTTTACTATTTCTTTTTTAATGATGCTATATGCACCGTATGCACACACAAAAATGTCTTAGGAATGTTTTAATTCAAACGTCAAATATTAGTTTATTCACCATTAATGTTCCGTTCGTCAGTTCGGTAAATTTGAAACTCCCCAGTAGTAGTCATCATGGAATTAATTAAAGTAATTTAATGATTTTGTGTGTAGGTATATACGGTTCTAGGTGACGATGTAAGTTGTACCAAAATTGAGATGAGACAAAAATGAGATGCGCATTTGTGCTAAAGATAAAAAAAAACAAGTTCATGGATATATTTTACAAAAATCTTAATAATTATACTTTATATCAAATATTCTAGCAAAGCCGTCGTTTATATTCTGACATATATAATTTCTTTTCATTTAAATTATTGTTTTTACGTTTTTATAAAGGTTTTCTGCCTCTTGCGATAGATTAAATTTCCCAGAAAATTATTTAATTCCGTGGAAAGTTCTTTAATTGTTTAAGTTTTGGAACATTTTTAAATTGAAAAGTAGAATATACATTTTTTCAGAAACA
>JADDOH010005675.1:0-19374 GCA_016648135.1 Agrypnia vestita | reverse complement strand
CGGCTATCATCATAACCTCATAGGGCGATATATTTCCGTGACGTCTGGAAAACAATAATTATTTGCAAAAAGGACCTTGTTTTTAATAATATTCAATTTACTACAGTAAAACCTCGTTAATTTGAAATTGCGACCCAAAAAAACATTTCGAATTGCGCGGAACCCCGTTTTCGCCAAATGTGATACTGCAGCTGTCATCCATAACCTCATCGGATGACATTTCCGCGACAAGATATGCGAGTCCCGGTGTGTGCACGTCAATTGACCGCGTCATTGTCCCCGAAACATGAGCGTAGATGTTGATGCGACATGTCGAGCGGAATGTTTCGCGATTTGTCCCCTAGTGAATACATGGCTTTATGTTTGACATGTTTGAAATTAATGAATTCAATCAATTAGAAAGCTCATCATTCATAATTTTGAATAACTTAAGTTTGTTTACGCGATATAGCTTTCTTATTGATTGATTGAATACATTAATTTCAAACATGACAAACTTAAAACACCGAAATTGGCGGCAATACAATATTATACATACCTGTCAAGATTGGGATAAAGATTTCACATCTCAATATTGCTATTTTCAGAATAGCACAGATTGTTATACTAAGTGCCTTTAAAAACATTGAATGTTTAATTAGTTAAAATAATATACAACTATTTTTTTTGTACATGCTGTATAATAAAATTGCATTGGCGGGAAATCTGTGTACGTGCCAGCATTAGATAACGTAGCTGTACACTGAATTATTATATCCAAAATATCCAAAACAGTCCGGGATGGTGCAAGAACAATTGCCAATGAAGTATTAAAGTTTTGCGAAGCTGAAAAAGCAAATAATGGACCGATATTACTGTTTGACAGTTTGACAGATAGAGCGGCCGCCGCGGAGCGCGTGTTACCCGACCAGATTTCTGTTGAAGGCTCTGACACTGGTCACCGGACATTCAGTACATTATGTATTGTGTAATAAATTTACACCCTGTCAACTTCTGTTCCAAGTTGGCAAGTTCCAGTATGGCTAGAATATATAAAATGAGAGAAGATACTCGGGAAGGAAGACCGATCTATTAAAAAATCTTATAGTCAGCTAGTAATCATGTTTTAGGCAATAAAAGTATTTGTGGAACCATAAAAGCTCACAGATTAGCAGTCATGACTCTCAAAAAGTGTGTTAGAAAAACAAAATGCTACATATGTAATTGATCATGTTCCTGATTATCGATAATCACGAATAACATTCTGGAAAAGTAGTCATGGAAAATAAGCAAAATAAGGTTTGCAAAGCTAAAGAACAAGTAGAGAAATGTAAATTAAATACACAAGATGAAAAACTCACAACATCAGAGGTTAGGTGATTACCGCAATTTGCTGAATTAGATTTAAATATTTTAAGTCAAAGTGAACTCACGTCAGAAAATGAAGATGACACCAATGATGCTACAGAATCAGCGGGGATTGAGTGTAATGAATTTTGTCTCATAAAAGAATCTTGCGTATAGGTTTGTTGGACATATTAAAAATGAAGATGACATCAATGATGCTACAGAATCGGCGGGGATTGATGATAATGAATTTTGTCTCGTAAAAGAATCTTGTGTGTAGGTTTGTTGGATGAATTAATTACAAAATAATAAATAAAGTAACGAAACTAAGAACAAAACCTTTATACAACCTAATACCACTCAGTTATGCTAAAAATATAATAAGTTTATTGAGTCGTGGAATAACAGATAGGAATAAGAGTCGACAAGAGGAAAAACCACGATAATGTTCTTTGGAAGTATATATTATGCTACAAAAATACTAGATACACATGGAAGAGGTTTCGAGCTAAGCCAAATACTATCAGGACATGGTTGTTTCAAAAACTATCTTTTAATGTCATTGTCACACACATGTCCTTGAGATACCGAAAAGGAGTAGACCCCTGAACATGTGCTATTTGAGTGTAATGCCCTTGCGCATAATAGGTGGAAAATAAAAAAACTGTGCAACCAGTAAGACATTAACCCCTCTGTACCTGTGAAAGTCCTGAAAAATGAAAGAATGGCAACAGAATATATAAAATAACTTTTGTGATAATAATAAAAAATTTACATAATAATTATTTATATACCTAAGTTAAATACATCTATGTCTAAACAAGTGGTCACAAATCCTTGTATGTTAAAGCAGGGAAAAATATAAATAAATAGCAACATAAAAAAATAATAATAAATGAATGCCAAGCAGAATATGCAATTAAATTTGCCAAAAAAATTAATGACAAACGTTTTAAGTTGCCTATTAAAGATGATATTAGTGCAATCGCTAAATTTCATGTTTTGAAGAGACTACCTTTTATAAAAATTATATCATCATCAAGGAGAATCATTAGTTTTGAATTTCCAAACTCACCGAGAAAGTTCTTATTCTCAAAATTGAGTACATATATGAAAAAGAGATATAATAAAGATTGATGTAAGATAAAAAATAGTAGACATGATTGAGTACCGTAAAACGGGGTGAATAGGGATCCGGGTCTGAATAGGGACGAAAGCGGGAACGAGATTTGTAGTAGAATAAATAAATAAAACTATACCCAAACTGGTGGTGAACTGTTTTACTAAATAGTAGAATATTTAATAATAACGTGGCAGCACTGGATTAATTGAAAAGTTGAGCTAAATGATTTAAATATTATTTTGAAAAACGGTCTGCGTACTTGGATGTTTGGTGTCCCCAGAAACTTTCCGTGAACTGAAAAATTAAAAGTATTTTCGTCTTGGGCGTGGTTTTTGAGTGATTGTTATCTATTGCTGAAGCTGCACAAACACAAGTAAGTCAAGATATTATGTATTTACTTTGTAAAACTAATTATATTGAGCTCTGTAATTTTGATTGAGTTTTGAGGTTAATAGACACGGTAACGGGGTGAATAGGGATGGCCTCAGGGGTTAATAGGAACGGTGTTATTGGTAAATAGGGACGAATGTGGGGGGATTTGAAACGGTAAGGTTTGTATTGGGATAGGGTTGTCACTGACTACGCATCCTGACCACGAGCTATAAAATTAGTTATTTTTATGACAATTATTTTTTTAAAAATTTGATTTCTAGAAAACATGTTCGTAGATAGATAGTACCTAGTACCTACCCGTACAAACACACATTTTTGCAAAAAATTTATATATGTTTGTATATAATTTATGTTGTATTTTAATTAAATATAAATATGTATGTTTTGTTTAGATATGCCTAGGACATACAAACCCAGTGGTCAGAGGCAGTATAAAAAATATAATGATTTGACTTTAAGTGCTGCGCTCAAAGAATATGAAACAACACATATGTCATTTGCTGAAATAAGTAAAAAATAAATATCCTGAATCTGTGCTGCACAGGCACAATACGAGGATTATGAAAACCCACGGAGGGCAAACAGTTTTATCTGTAGAAGAAGAGGAACACATAATACAATATTTGAACCATTGTTCTGAATGGGGATACCCCTTAGACACCTTTGACCTTCGAGTCTTAGTTAAAGGATACTTAGACAGAATCGGTGTAGATATAAAAAGATTTAAAGACAATATGCCAGGCCCCGACTTTGTAAAATGTTTCCTCCGAAGAAATAGAGAAAAAATTTCTCTTCGCATGAGTCAAAATATAAAACGATCGCGCGCAAATGTTTCACCAGAAATAATTGAAGAATATTTTCAGCAATTAGAAAAGTCATTGGAAGGCGTACCACTGCAATTATGACGAGACCTTTCCGATGACCCGGGAAGGAGAAAAATTTTAACAAAAAGAGGGGCGAAATACCCGGAAAGAATCATGAATCATAGCAAAGGGTCAATGTCATTGATGATAGCAGCGTCGGCTGATGGGACATTACTACCATGCTATGTGGTATATAAAGCTAAAAACTTATATGAATTATGGGTTCAAAATGGTCCAAAGGGATGCCGGTATAACTGTACCACATCGGGGTGGTTCGATGGCAAAACATTTGAGGACTGGGTCCACACAGTTGCACTCCCATTTTTCAAAGAAAAGGATGGAAAAAAAATCCTCATTGGTGATAACCTTTCATCACATTTGTCTCTTGATCTGATCAAAGAATGTAAAGAACAAAACGTTTATTTTGTTTTCCTTCCGGCTAACTCTACTCATATTACTCAACCTCTAGATGTTGCCTTCTTCAGGCCCATGAAAGGCGCCTGGAGAGAAATTCTATTTACATGGAAAAAAACGGAAGGCCGCAATTTACTCACGATACCGAAAAGCGTCTTTCCAAAATTATTAAAAAAATTACTGTGTCACATAGAATTCCAAGCCTCGACAAATATATTAGCAGGTTTCATGAAGAGTGGCATAAACCCTTTAAATAAAAATAAAGTGTTAGAGAGATTACCTGGACAAAAAAGACACGATGAACACAATATTGATAGTGATGTTATAGGACAGACTGTTTTAGATATTTTAAAAGAAATGCGATATGGTACTGGCAACATGTCAATAACATCTAATAAAAGAAAGAAAATCGACGTCAAGTCAGGTCAAAGCGTGTGCACCGAAAACGACGAATACTGTATTTCTGACATAGAGTTCAACCATGAACAAAGTAGCTGTAAGAGTAATGCATCTAATGAAGTTGATTCGGAAATAATCACACTTAGAACCAACAATGATTTAGAATATCACCAGGAAAATAATGAGATCCAATCAAAATTAACAAAAAACACTAAACCTCGACATATGATTGCAAAACTCATCCCAGAAGAAAGAAAAAAAGAATTCGAAGCAAAATCTGCGAGGGATAGAGTTACACTTGAAACCCGATTTTCAAAAAGTCATTTAGACGATTCGATTAAAAGCCAGAAAAAAAAAGACTTTAAATTTAACTCAGCATTTAAAGAAAATATTCAACACAGGACCACTATTATTGGTAGACAAATACAGGAAGACAGAAAAAAAAAAATTGAATCAAAATCAATGACCATAAACACAAGTACTTTAGTTAGTGCCACAACGCCAAATAAACATATTTTTAAAAAGCCATATGAAGTAAATAGTAAAGCAAGAATTTTACAAAACCAGGAAAGTGAATCAAAAATAGAAACCGAAGGTGCAGATCATAAACATATTCTTGATTCTGTCAATCTGAACGATTTCTCAGATATAAATCACACTGAAAAATACGACATTGAAAAACTGCCTAATATTTGCGACGATAATATTTGCGTGCAAGAATTTGTGGAAATACCTTATGAAACAGATATTAAATTAGCAATGAAAAATAGATTTAAAAGAGATTTAAAAAATACAGGCGAAATAATTTCAGCGCAAGAAAAAATAGAACATAAGGAAATTACAAAAAAAATAAAAATAATATCAGATGAAATCTTAGATGGTACCAAAGAAAAAGTGAATATTTATAATATGAAAATGAAGAGAGTAGCATTGAAAGATTCGATTAATACAAAAACAAAATTTAATAAAAAAAAAATATTACACTGAAGACGACGACATATTGCGTGATCTTATGGACGGTGATGTGTAAAACTTATTGTTGTTAATCTTGCTTTTCACTATTTTATATAATTTTAGTAAACATACTTTATTTTGTTATAATTTCAGACAATAACTTATTATTTTTATTACGAACTTTATTTTGTATAAGGATCGGTATTATTATTTATCTTTATTGTTATGTTTCTTGATTACCTATATAAATAATTTAATTTTGTATAATATAGCATAATAACAATTCTTGATCTCGTATGCTAAAAACGTCATAGGATAGATATCAGGGGTACTATTTTGTAAGCGCGCCAAAGAGAGTTAGTTCACTGTGAGGATTCGACAGAGAACTCGCAAATTCTCATGCTGTATTTTCGACTTCGACCACTCGACGCACTTACAGAATTCGCTGATTCTTGATGTTTTAAATATTATTTTATTATTTAATTTTGTTGCAAACTTAGACCACCATATATTTTTATAACAAGACTTTTATTTCGTGTTAGACGCGATATTTTTGTTATTTCTAATCGGTGTTTATATTCCTTGAATAATATTTTTATTACAAGAATTTTATTTCGTGTTAGAAGCGATATTTTTGTTATTTCTAATCGGTGTTTATATTCCTTGAATAAATCAAAGCCAAGCATATAATGAAAATGATAATAAGTCTATCTTGATCGTAATGCCAAAAAAAATGGTTTTGATAATTATATATCTCGCTATTAAGACATTGATTTTATGTCAATAAGATGGGTAAATTTTTTTCGTTAATTATTTATATAAATAGGTACATTGGTAATTGAATTTCCTATAAATAATAAGAAATAATATATTTATTTCGTTCATACTCGTGTTAATTTTTGACAACCCTAGTCCTTTTTCCCTATTCGCCCCGGTCACGTTCCTATTCACCCCAGTTCAAGCCTGAATAGGGACAACATACATTTTGCTAAAAAAACATAAATTATTATCATGCTTTTAGATTTTTTTCTATTTTCTCTTATTGTCTAACCAACCGGACATATTTGTATTGCCCTAGCAATGTCATATTGTATTGCGTTATTAAGAAATTGATGTGCAAAGTTCGATTTCGTCCCTATTCACCCCAGTTTACGGTATATTATAAATGTCTCACAGAAATATGTATTTTTTCAAGGGAGAGTAGGTATAGAAGACTTTTTTGGGTGGCCATAGGAAAAAAATAAAGTTTCGTCTCTGTGAGACATCTGTAATATACATTAATTGATTCAACCCTTGAGAGAAGTCGCAGTAAAATCCGCCGACGTAACTAGTACATAATTGCACACTGGCGACCTCTATTGTAGAAGAAGAGAACACTCCACAACAAAGTGCATACAATTTACGCCCTAGAAAGCAGCACCTAATCAGTCCGACCTCCACCTCCGCGGGTAAAGGTCGTCCTCCTGATGACGTTGGATAAGTATCCAACGAAACGTCGAGATTCGCTTCTCGGTAATTAATACATACGGTGCGTATAAAATGTCTAACTCATTAATTGATTATCGATGTCCCTGTGACAAACAATCCAGTTCTGTTCTGAAAAATTTGAACATACTCAAAATATTCTGAACCAAGAATCATCTAAAGAATTTGCAATCACTCCAGGGGTCCTGAAGGCGGTGGGCGGGACCAGCGTGGGAGCGGGCCGCATCACCAAGGACGTGGTGGCCTTCCACGCCGCCGACTTCCCGCAGCTGGTGCAGCTCCTCCAGCTGGACCTGCACGAGCCGCCCATCACGCAGTGCATCAACTGGTAACCGACCCTCGCTATGAGCGATTCATTCTATAGCTTTAGAAACAATCAATTACATTAGGCTCCGATATAATGCGATGATAGCCAAACATGTATCTCTATCGTAGTCTTTTATCAATGCGTTCATTTACACACGAAAACACACCTGTTTTTTTTAGTTCAACCTGTTTTATTTTTGCGAGACGCGCTCTGCCTTGCGAGGGGATTGTCAATTTAACTTTTTTTTACGCTATTGTAATCAGTGATGCGACGGATACTACTTTTAGGAATGCGAATATCGAGCCTACTATTTGGCAAATACGAAGAATTCAACAAAGTAATAAATAATACACCACTGTTCTTTTTTTACTAAGAGATTTAATAATTAAAATTTACCACTGGCAAATTTTTGTTCAAAAAGCACAACATTCCAGCGGTCGAAAATAAATATCACTTTTTTCACACTTATGAGAGGTCATGTTATTAGATTTAATTTGAAATTATTTTATAAGAGTTGACACTTTTACACGCAACGGAAATAAAATGGAACGAACAATACGTATTACAAAATAAAAACTACATGAAATGAGCACATAACCTTGTTAATAACCCAATGAAATTAGATGAAAGAACTCATGTTATGCTGTGAAACATTAACAATTGACAACTTGAGAACTCAACAAATCTATTCATTCAATGTTAGAGGAATTCCCGATAACAGAGTGCGTAGGATACACGGTGCACAGCCAAACCGTAATTTGCGTTGCGTTCAGTTATAAATAGTTTGTTTTTAATATACATGATGATATTATAATATTCAGTAAATATCTACTATTCGGTGAATACGAATACTCGTATTTGTTGCATCACTAATTGTAATCAGTTATTACTTTGTGGTTGTTCATTTTTAATTAATTAAACAAAAAATTTCACTTGGTTTGAATCGCTATATTTTTGGCAACACTGACCGGTTTCGGAACTACAGTTCCTTCTTCAGGTAAACTACAAACTAAACGTTACAAAATATGGGCAATTATATTTTATAGCGATTTGTTTTTGTGTGTCCCTGTCATATGAAATTATTTTCAACATTCTTTTATTAAGATAATTATAGATGTCTCATAGAGCCGAAGCTATATTTTTGTATGGGAAAGTAGGTAGTCTTTTTGAGTGTTCATGGGCTTACGACCTATTGTACGGCTTAAGTGATCATTTTATACAATGTAACATTCACCAATTCCATCCATGATAGACTACCGCATCTATTAAATTTTTGGATGTTGTATAAATATATGTTTAACTTGCACAACTTGTTTTGTATATAAGTATGTATTTTACTACTGATAATTGAGAAGAATCTCACATACACGTTTAAAGCATATTGCTTTTAAAAAACTCTAATCAAAATATAGACATCTCACTATCAATAGTGACATTTGTATTGGATTATGGGAATGACAAAGCCTTGGACCTAGGTGGCGGTAGTAAAAATACAACTTACATACAAAACAAGTTGTGCAAGTTAAACATGTACGGGGTGTGCTAGCAGCAGAAACTTGGCCGGCAGATTCCTGCCTATGTTATGAGTCTAAAATGTTCAAGCAACCATGACCTAATATCAATAGTTATGGAGATATGCAATATCGATGTTGGAACCTTTTTTTTCTCAATATTTCTGACTTATTTTTTGCAAAAAGTTGAACTATCAATGCAGCAACTTATATCGATTATGAAAAATTCATTTGCTTTAATACAACTTAAATAAAATGGTAAAAACCTATCATTTTTTTTTTCAATTTTTGCAAAGTTTTTATCATTTTATTCGGCTTATATTATTTCATTACATTTATGTCGATTACGGAATTTTTCGTAATCGACATAAATGTAATGATTGTTCAACTTTTTGCAAAAAATATGTCAGTAATCTTGAATAAAAAAATGCAAACTTTGATATCTCCATAACTATTGATATTAGGTCATGGTCTCATAACACAGACAGGAATCTACCGGCCAAGTTTCTGCTGCTAGCTCTGGTACACCCTGTATACAACTTATAAAAATTTGATAAATGTGGTAGGGGTTAAAAAGGTGAATTTATAGTGTGCAAAGTGATCACCCAAGCCAGTCGTACAATAGATCGTAAGTCCTATGGATACTCAAAAAGACTTCCATACCTACTTAATGTATGTAATGTTAATAATTCGAAATAATCTCATATAGGTATGCATATAAAGGATTATTTTCATGTTTGGTTTGAGTGTTTTTTAATTACATATTTCTTTTTTTTTTACAATATTTTAAATTTTAATGTGTATTTTTTTTGGGGGACTTGGGTAACCAACCATTGTTGCTTGTATTAAATTATTAACCATTAGGTCGGCAGCACTTTGGATACGAATTATTACGTACGTATTTGTACGATTATTTTCCTACATATTGGAGCGCGCACACTGATTGCGTCTTGCGTTGTCACGATCAGTTACTTTACGCATTTCTCTAATAACTTTTGTGCCAAATGAATAATCTGTATCTTCTGTAATCTCTATTATGGCAGACTTAAATAATGACAAATTTCATGACTATCTATCTAATAGATTCACAAATGCTGGGGAGAATCCAAATGCAACGAGAGCTCATAACATCGGAGAAATATTTAAAAGTTTTTTTGTTCGAAGTACATAATTATTAACTTACAGGCATTTTTTAGTTCTTTGGAAATCTCTATCCTATCTAGAAATAATAGAGAATCCTCCGCCATGATCTGCGCTTATGGTCACGTAGTTGAATCACTTTGGTCCAACAAACATTTGTGGTCATGTGTCAAATTGACAAAATTTTCAATATCCGTTGTACGAAATCGCAAAAAATTTCCGAACAAATTTGGATCGTGTCAGATGTCACATCTATACGTGCGTACACGCACTACTAAATCGTGTGCAGTGTGCGATGTTCAGTACTACTTGGAAGGTCAGGAATGTACTTGCGTATTCGTACGTATACGTACTACTCAATTTCGTACGAAATGCATCCAATGTGCGGCCGGCGTTACATTCAAAGACTATTTATATGAAAACTATAGTATTCTAGGTCTCCCTAAAAATCCACAAACATGCAAAGTAATATTGCTCTCTGACGTTTATTTAATACAAACACTGAGATATTTAGATAACGGTAATATTTCACGGAATGGCAACAATTGTAATGCAGGCTGGAGGAAGCCAAGCTGAACCAGCTGCGGAGGGAGGGGGTGCGCTACACCCGCCTGCCCTTGAGGGACAACGACATCTACTTCCTGCCCAGGAACATCATCCACCAGTTCAGAACCGTATCCGCCGTCACCAGCGTCGGTAAGTTTACAACCAATCGCTACGTATTTTTTTTTTTACGTTAGCATTCCTGAAAACTTGAAAATGTATTTGAAATAACCGTATCATCCAAAGTTTACAAAAAAATAAATTTATATTTCTTTTGTTTAAATTTTTTATTCCTTCTTTTTATATAATTCTTAACATGCCTATGTTCTAAGAAAAATTTTGAGTGCATAATTTTTTTCCTACTAAATAAAGAAGTCTTTTTTTCTCTTTGTATTATTTTTTAACATGTCTATGTTTTTCCGCTAATAATTAAGTTTCTTTTTCTTCTGTTTAAATTTTTTATTCTTTCTTTTTATATAATTCTTAACATGCCTAAGTTCTAAGAAAAATTTTGAGTGCAGAATTTTTTCCTACTAAATAATTAAGTCTCTTTTTCTCTTTGTATTATTTTTTAACATGCCTATGTTTTTCTGCTAATAATTAAGTTTCTTTTTCTTTTGTTTAAATTTTTTTATTCTTTCTTTCTATATAATTTTTTAATATGCCTTAGTTTAATTCATAAATATTTATCATTACTAACATATTTCTAAATGTGGAGACCTGTAATTGGCCATCTATATTATATCATTATTTTCTATGCTTCTTTTTTATGCTGTTGGTCTTCCATGAACATTAAATAAATAAATAAAAATAAATAAATAAATAGATCCTGGGTGATGGTTGGAAATCTGAATATTAACACTCTGTTACACGCGCTGCAAATAATTACATATTTACACACGCGGGGCACACCTGTGCCCCAAAGTAATTGATGGATTATTTGTTATGTGGGTAGAAATAAAAAATAAACATATTTTATACGTAATCAGTCTTTATTGACAATTATAACAAAAAATAAATCTTTTCTCTATAAAAACAAGAACAAAAATATTTTTTCCTTAACCTTAGAAAATTATGAAAAAATTAACATGGAAATTATAAATCTGAGATTTAAGTCTTCATTAGTTGACTTATTGTGATCATTTTGTCTTCGGTTATAACTCTGAATGCATATACTATATTTACGATCGTTACATTTCTGGCATGCGGTTCTAGTCGAGCAATCTTTGACTCTTCCACAGCCATGGCACCTGGCTGTTTTAGTCCTTTTTCGGGGTATGTCATCTTCCTGAGGTGTCAAATCGTTTTGATTTATACCCAAAAAAGGATGCTATGTTCAAAGAAACATAGCATGCTTTTTTGGATAACATAACATAAAGATGTTTCTAGGAATATAAGAGCCAAGTACTTATTTGTCGTTCTAATCTGTTCATTTTGGTTTATAAATACCTAAAACAAATAAAACACATTTTTATTATACCATTATAAAGCTAAATATTATACAATTGTATATAATATTAGTTATCTTTACGTGAAATTCAAAATAGATAAGAAAACATCAAAAATGACTTGCCATCTTCAAAAAGAAATAGTTACGGTATCTCACGCGCGGGGCACAGGCGTGGCCCACCGACACTAAAAAGTTTCCAGAGAACTCGTCCGTTCACCAGCGCTGCCGTCGTGTCACCGGCGAGTACTCAAGGACACTAACGACAGCTATTAGAAGCAGCAAGATTGTATATACATTGTTTATTAAATAATAGGCATAAATATTTCACTGGGGCATGCCTGTGCCCCGCGCGTGTAATGGAGTGTTTACATCATAGACGACTATTAATGGCGATTCGCCAATAAACATATTATAATTATTCCAGTGCCATCACTCATCTCACATTTGAACTCCTTCGCATTCATTACTGGGCTTAAACCTTTCTATTGCAATTTGTACGATAATACCTCAGGAAGAAGGGGACTGTCCCCGTGATCTCTGTCCTCTCCGTGTTGCCTCTCGTTAATTATGTTAAATGTGCGTGTGTTGTCACAGCCTGGCACTTGCGGCTGAAGCAGTATTACCCCGAGTCGGAGAGCTCCCCCAGCGAGGGTGCCCCGGACGAGGTGGTCTCTCTGCCCACACCCGTCCCTGACTCTCGCCTCGGTAAGTTCAAAATATAACATTCTCACTCAGGACCAATCTTTTCATTCTCGTCATTCCGTTTCTGATAAAATCAATCAGGATAAATTTGAAACTGAATGTTGCCACAATATGTTGCTTGTCCAGTTGGATTCCTTCAAATTCGATTACTATGCCGCAAAATATGCAAATATAACTAAGATCGTCGTTGTTATATTAAATATTCTGAGTTTGTTTGCAGCATCTCGGAAAAGAACCGACTCATCATCCTCGTGCAGTAAACAGAAGGACAAAATAGAGATGAGAGCTCTCGGCACCCACACCGTGGACGCCAAACCCAGAACTGAGCTGAAGAAAGAACACACCGAAGTTTGCGAAAGGGTGCCGCCCACTGAGACTGTCGCGGAGCTCCCCGGCGAGGTGAGGAAGCCCGCAGTCGTCGCCGAGCCTTCGCACCACACCTCCACGCCCAAGAAGCCCAGCGCGCATTCTTCCAAAGGCCACGGCCACTCTTCCAGCAGGGCCCGGGACAAACAGAAAGACAGCAAGTCCAAGGGAAGCCACTCCACAGAGAAGAAGGTGTCTGCGGATAAAACTTTGCAAGACGAAAATAAACTTAAGAGACTGATGACCTCGGAGGCGATCAAGAGTTTAACGGAAACTCTGCTCTTAAAGGAGGAAGAAAAGAGCATCCTAAAAATACACAACGGCTCCGAAGTAAAGAAATCAGGAGAATCCAGAACGGCGGACGGGAGGAAATCCAGCGGTGACTCCGTCAAAAGTATGGAAGACAGGAAAGTTATGGACCCCGTGAAAAGTTCCGATGTTAAGGTCGACACGTCCAGAGACGCAGCCAAGACATTAGAAGTGAGAAAAGATGCCTCTTCAGACACTACTAAGACATCGACCTCCAAACCCGGAGAATTGTCTTCAAAAAGTTCAACCTCGAGTCACTCCTCAGAGAGGCATCACTCTAGGAAGCACTCGGAGTCTTCCTCCAGCAAGCACAGGCACCGCAGCTCCCACGACCGGCATCGCAGCTCCTCGCACTCGCAACACGACAAGTCCTCCTCGTCCAAGCACCGAACCAGCAACGGCCAGCGCACCAAGAGCTCCGATGTCAAGTACAGGAGCGATAAGACGCCGTCCGACCGCGACAGACATCACTCCAAGCCTCGAGACGATTCCAGGGCCAAGGATGATGGAATCCGGAGTCCCAAGAGAATGATCTGCAGTAGCGATAGGCCCCCGGATTAATGTACCATCATTTGAGTGTTTTAGAAACTGTGATTTGCTCGGATTCGGCACTAGTGATGCTGTGTCGACTGATTTGTATTATTGATGGACCAACTTTCGGATTGAAGTATTATCGGGAACGCTCGGTGAATCTCGCTGCTTCGGGGCGAAATGCGTAAGATGCTATCGGTTGTTGTCAATTTCAAGTGTATCAATTAGTGAGTTTTGGAATTTTATGAAGATTTTTCAAATTAGAATATGATTATTTAAAAACTTTTATTATTTTGACGATGGCGCCGGACAGTCCGCGCCGCGCTTGTCACGACGCGTACTAAGTTTTGCTGATTATTTGTTTTAAGCGATTTCTACTTTATAGTAATAATGTACTGTAATTATTGCCTTCAATTTTAATATAATTTTTCCTTCAAAGGCTTTTAAATTAATGTTTATTGTATTTAATGTAATTGTCCATTTATAATTTTCCAATTTAAATTGCCTCTAGGACTGTGTAAATATGTACAAATAGTTAATGTAGAATTGTAAATTATTGACGGTGAATGGAATCAATTACGCAAACATTGCGGAAATTCTAAAATGAAGGAATATTTAAAAAAAATTATCACCTGTTTGGAATCCCTCGAATTAAATTATATTGTACTTAAGTTGGCTGGTGGCCGCCCTTTCACGTGGGGGATCTTGCAAATGTATACATATTTTATTTTTTCCATAGAGAAGTTATCTTAAGATTTTTTAAAAATAATGAATTAACATACATTAATTATTTCATTGTTATTTTTATATTTGTGTCAAAATGTGTCTCTGTCATTTATTTTTGAGCAAAGCCAGTGCGTCGAAATGTCAATTTATATTTTTGTGTTACGGATTCACCAACAAATTGTCATCACTTTGTACATCAGATCGTTAAGGGCCAAAGACGTAAAATGAGCGATTACGGCGACATTGCACCGTGATAGCAGCGTGCTGCAATACGAAATGCACAAATATCCGTCGTGATTTGGAACAATTACTCGGGACCCGCGCGCCATCAGCATTATGAACTGGAGACGATCAGATAAAACCAGTCTACACCGGGTGAGGTTAGCCCACGTCCATCGACCGTCGGAAAAAAACCTTTACCAATGATTGCCACTGTTAAGTTACTGTCCTATTAAGTTTGCTGAATGACAAGTTTCGTCTTCCAAAACAGGGACTGACTTTAGTTTGATGTTCAAGGGTAGATAATCTTCTGCTTTGATTCTAGGTGAATATCTTCATTTCGGAGTCTATTCCACAAGGCTACTCCAAGTGTACTTCTTTTCGTGTCACGTTGAGTAATCTGAATAATTGTTTATACGTTAAATTCTAAACCAACAATGTTTTTGCTGTGTCAATTTTTTTCATTCCAACTTGTAGGAGTTTTATCTTGTTTGGCGTCTATCGGTAATGTCTGCCTCTACCAAATTATTGTTAAACTGTCTCGGCAGTTGTCATAGACTCTTTCCCAGGTTGTCATTTCAAATATAAACCCTCGAATGTCAGTGACGTTGAAATGTGACTTTGGACAATTTTAAAAATTATCTAATGTGTCATTCAGATGGCATTGTGTAACTGCGCTGCGGATGTACCAAATCCTGGAAGATTTTATTTCACCAATCAGCCGTACTCTCAATAAATAAGTCCCATTCAAATTATACTAATATATAATAATAAATTTTTATAATTTTGACTCACTTCCACAACCAGGGATACAGCGTGTTGACTAGGCGTAGCAAAAACTATTCAAATATCAACTTTATTTGTTCTTTAACACGGCCAAAACCTGATTTATATTGGATAATAATAATATGCACTGGTCTGTATGCAAAATTTTCACGGAAGAATAGGTGTCAAAAAATATGAAATGCGAAATAATCTGTTAAACATACACGCAAATGCTATTATGACGCACGTCAATGTCCATTTTACCATCTGTACACCGAGTGATAATCATTTTTAATGTTTCGATGTTTTGATTTTAACCAAATTATTAATAATAATTTATAATTTCTTTACTGAATTATTTATGATTAATGTAACGTATATTTATGGTAAGTTTCTTTGCACCCGCTTCAAATTTTATAGACTAAGTTAATTTTTTATGTATAAACTGATCACATAGAATATAAATATATACATATATATATATATATTGACAGATTTTTTATGTTTGTGTTTCTGTATTGGTGTTGGCACCAACTCAACGCAGAATAATGTAAAATATTTTTTTGTAACAATAAAAGATTATTGGACCTAGAGAGTGTTTTCATTATTTTTGACATTTGGGCACTGTAAGTATAACATGTAGGGTGGGACAGAAAGATGTATGATTTTACAAGCACTATTGCACACAAATGGCACGTGGGATTAATAGGGATTAGAAGCTCGGGTCTTGGAAATTCAGTCGTGATGGAGCGTTTTATCGGTGAACAGGGTGCACTCTGTGTGAAGAGTTATTACCAAAATGGTGATTCGTGCATTGTCGCGCGGTGTTCACTAGGCTCCGAGTTCGAATTACATGGCACAAATCCATTTCTTAGTAAAAGTGTGATTAGCAATGACTCAAGAGGCCTGCGGGACGCCCGAAGTCAATACGAACCGAGGAAACAGCGATGTTAGAATTTCATACAACACGATCCCGGATTTTCATCATGACAGGGATTAGCTGACCTTGCCGTATCAAGAACATACCTACGTCGTATTTTGGCAAAAAAACTAAAATTATACCCTTACAAACTTCAATTACTACAGAAATCGAAATCAAATAACCGCAATCTGGCTAATGAAGAAGAATTGAAAAAATTAACAATACTCCAAAATAAAGCGTTAAGAATTCTACTAAAAAAAAATTTGAGACACAATACCATTGAATTATTAAGAGAAAAAGATACATGAACATTGTACAAGAAGAAAAGATGAAATAAGATTACCATTTCGAATGAAAAAAGGATCGCAAACTTCTATGATGTATAGTGGAATGAAATTATAAATGAAACTACCAGGGGATATTAGGGATGAAAACAATATAATGACTTTTAAGAAAAAAATTAGAAAATACGTGATACTTAATTTTGATTAAATACTTTGTCTTATGCTGTATATATTAAGAAATATAAACATTATTGTATTACCTACTTTAAGAATAAAAAAATAATAATCCACCCCGTGTTTTTGTCAACACAATGTTGAAGCGCTTTCAGAATTTGAACGATATTCCCTTTCGGACGGAGCTCATTTTCACTTAAACGGGCATGTTAAAAAACAAAATTTCCATTGGGCTGTAGAAAATCCAAAATCAAAACATCAGAAGCCCCTGCATTCGCCGAAAGTTACAGTTTGTGCGGCCATTTCGGCCCGAGGAATGTCGGTCCCTATTTTTATGAGAATAAGCGAGATCTATCTGCAACAGTAAGTTCTGAGTGGCACACGACCGTGTTATGAGAAATTTTCTTCTTCTCGCAACTGGAAGAATTGGAAGCCTTTAACCGACAGACATAGTTTCAAGATGGTGCAACGTGCATTGCAATGAGTCATCATATGTAAACGTTTGAAGGAAATTTTTTGAGTTTGTTCAAATCTTTCAGAACGGTAGTACTGGATTTCTTGTCACAGAGACATCATTAATCAATTAATGTATATTATGGATGTCTCACACAGATGAATCTGTATTTTATTATTATTATTATGGGAAAGTAGGTGTAGAAGAATGAAAAATACTGGTAAAAAAAAGGAATTTAATAAAAAAATTGAAATAATAAATATTTCTGGCGTATCCTAGTGTAATGTTAGTAATTCGGAAAGAATTTTATTACACAAAAAAAAGTGTTTTGCTTTAAAAAAATTCCGTAAAATCAATTGTGGGAGTCTCGTTGAGCGACATTAACGATATCAAAAATAATTAGCGACATCTGTGGGGATTTAGGGGGAAGGAAAATGGCTGTCACAGGCCGGTATAATAAGTTGTTACAAGACATACGTGATGTGTGTCATATAATCCAAATATATACGACTTCCAAAAATTAGTAAGACATGGTATATTCTATCATGGTGGAAATGGCGAACGTTACATATGTGTAAAGTGATCACTTAAGCCTACCATACGATCGGTCGTACAGTTTCGTCTCTGTGAGACATCCATAATATGCATTAATTGGTTTGAAGGAAAATTCGTATCATGTCGAGGGGATATTCCGTGGCCTTCCAGAAGTCCTGACCTGACTCTCCCCGATTTCTTTGTCTGGGGATACATCAATAAGCGCAAATGTCCAGTTGAAGACCAGTATTCGAGAGGAAATGGCGCTATAAGTCGCGCTGTGTCCCGTTGAGTTTTCACAATTTTGAAGTCCAGATCCCAAGAGTGTTTGCGCTTAGATAGTGAACATACTGATATGTAATTTTCAAAAAATAAATTTCCGTGCAAGTATTAGTGATGGTATTTTAACCGGTGACACATTATCCGTTGTTTAAGATTTGTATGTGTTTGCATTGATGATTGGCAACTGATTATTTGCAATTCGACGGGCCACCATCGGTACTAGGCAACAACTATATCTTAGTCGTCAATCAACGATACAATCAGATACAAATCCCAAATAACTGTACTGAAAATAACCGGTTAAAATAATGGTTTAACCATCAGTAGTAAGTATTCACTTTAATTTTAATATACAGTGGGTGGCCAAATTATTAGGGACAGTACTCATATTTATGTATAAATCATTTTACGAGCAAAACGAATTAATTTTCAAGTGGTTTTTTTATTTGATATTGCTGCTGGTATCATTATTTTCATTTTTTGTAAGTGGCAACACTGAAAACCTGCGTCATTTTTGAATTAAGTGATGTTATCTCTTAATTGTTTGACGCTTGTTGAAAATCACTGGTGTCAGAAGGTGGTTTAAAATATTTTAAAATTATATTTTCCAAATTTTTTTCATCCGAAATAATTAAAACGTAAGTACTATTTATATTTGCATTACATTTACTGTATTTTACGAACGAATTTCAATTTTTTTTACAATATGCCGTGATCACTTCAAAATTGCTTTTTTCTAGCATGGGTATGACTTCAAACACGTCCTTAAAAAAATGTAGAGACATACAGGCATTATTTCTTCACTTCTCACATTCCCAGAGAGACATAGCAACTATTTCAGGTGTGAGGAAGTCTGTCGTCAACCATATAAAAAATTAAATCGATCAAAACAAACCCCTGGAAGTAGGCCGAATGGGAAAATGTGGCAGAAAAAGAATCACCACTCCTCGTACCGATCGTAAAATCAGGGATATCTGCTTCGAAAATCGTAAGAAGAGTATTGCCCGTCTGACTACGATGATGAACGACGAAGGAATGAAAGTTTCCGAAAGGACAGTCCGCAGGCGGTTAGTCGAAGAGAACTTGATTGGTCTTCGGCCTATCAAAAAACCACGCCTCACCGAAGCCATGAAGAAGAAGCGATTGTAATGGGCCAAACAACATCAAAACATGAGTGTTGAAGACTAGAGTCGAGTAA
>JADDOH010005673.1:0-22253 GCA_016648135.1 Agrypnia vestita | reverse complement strand
TTTTTTTTCTAATATATTCTTAAAGTCATGCTTAATATATAAATTCACATGTATACGTCATATGTAAATCGGCCGTATTCTGAAAATAACAATTTTTCTCTATTGACTGTTATTGTATAAATAACGTTGTAACGCCGTCAATTTTAACCGGGTTTTATGTTTATTTTTTCGCCAATTAACAACGTCATCCCTTATCCTCCATTCCTGCCCCGTCTTCTCATCTGTAACGACTATTTGAATTTTTGAATTAAGTACCCCTAAGCCATTGAAATTATCTGACACATGAATTTATATATTAATATCTGAATAATTCGATGATATATATCTGAATATAACAAGATATATCTTTCATTTAGAATTTTTTTGAATATATTCTTACGTAAAAGTCATGATAAAAGTCATCGGTAAAATGAGCATTAAAAAGTAGTTTGTTTGTGAAATACAACAAGAAAACCACGAAGCCAATGGAATTATTACAGGAGATGAGGTTAAACGCATGTTTGGCTGCATATTAGATTTCAGTACTTATGTCATGTATAACCGTAACAGTGTGTTTAAAACTATAATTTCAGGTTATGATGGAACAAAATTCAAAGATAAGTAAAATTGTTACATAATGTGCAAACCACTTCATTCATAGTACATAATTATTATTCTTTTCATTCATGTACTATTTAACTTCTCCATTCCGTCGCGGTAAGAGTAATAAAATGAATAGTTTTGAAAGATTGGAAATAATAAAAAATTAAATTCGAGTATAAATTTACTTAACCTTAATTAACTCTTCTTCTCTTCTGTCAATATTCCCGTTACAACCACAACAATTTTTCCAGTAACTTTGACTAATTGTTTCAGTACCTAAGCATTATTTATTTTTAACTTAATTATTTAAATTTGAAAAGAATCATTGTTAAAATTCTTTATTTAGAAAGTTGTCAGTTTGATACTTCACCTTTAAATGAAAAATTCTGATTTTGTCGAAACTAGTAGTGAAAACATAAAATAATTGTTTAAAAACTTAAGTAGAAATAACATAGTAAATAATGAAAACATAATTAAATATTTTTAATAATCTATCGTTCTCTACATTGTCGACGCCAAATCCATCAATAATATTGGTAGGTACACTAATTTACAATGTGCTCTTATAAAATTAAATTAGGGATTGTGTACCGTATTGATAGATAGAAGATCCCTCAAAAGAAAAAAATTACAAAACAAAATTACGTAAAATATATATCACAAAAAATACAAAATAAGTATACAGGGTCTCGTGGCTAGAAGCAAAATCTTTGGAGTCTTCATCATTCAATTTCGAATTGAAAATATGAAATACAGATACAGATGAAATGTCAATAATTAAGGCTGAACATTCACTGCAAATTCATATTTTGTTTTTTTTTTAAGTGTGGGTTTTTATTATTCATTTATATCGGCGTGTATATGCTGGACTACATTTTTTAGGACGATAACTAAGATAATATTTTTGTTCTTACATAAAAATAATAAACTAAACATTGAACCTGAACACAATATGTTGTAAATTTTAAAAAATTGCTATAAATTTTTACGAGTTTTAATGATTTTAAAACGATTTTTTAATATAAAAAGATGATTCTATACAATATATTCTATTTAATCTAGAATTTTTAGGCTTCAATCGTGAATTAAAAGTATTTTTTTAATTAAAAGCACAATAATTGCTATTTAAAAATAAAAATTGGAATGTATGAAATATTACAATAAATGATGCAGTTTTAAAATCACACTAAGTCAATCCATAACTGAAAATTACACTAATGCGTGTTAGATATCTAAGGGATGAGTTCTGTTTTCAACATCTATACAGTAAATAATTTTAGCGGTGCAATTCTGTCTTTTCTGTAAGCAACTTATTTTAATTTACACCGAAAGAAATCTTGTGAAATCAGCGTTTTTGTGGGGTAGGTAATAGATCTGCAGGTGGGTAGGCGGGTGGGAACTCGGTACAGTTGGGGGGAGGCCTTTGAAACCGGGCAGATTAACCTTTGAAGCAGCCGGTACTAAAATATATATTTGTTTTAGTTTATGGACCATTTGCCGGCGGCCATCAAATCTTACTTGTTGATTGCGCGGAGGGGGTAAGGATCGGGAAAGCGGTCTAACCTTTACGGCACCACAGTGTCACAGCCATATACCAATTGGTGCGATTTATATTTTGAAAATTAAATTATGACTTAATGTTTGTTGACACCAAATTGTGATGTAGTAAAATAATGATAAAAAAAGTAACCCATAAAAACTATGTTTTTATTATACTCCCTTTCTCATTGAATCAGGTTTTGTGCCTATTGCATGCGTTGAGGTCATTACTCATTTGTATTGATTCCAATTTGAAAAAACCATTACAAATTAGAAAAATCCAAAATTATACTATAATTATTAAAAAATTTTAAACGAAAATTTTTAAAATCATTTTTATCATCGCCAAGAGTCTGCCTGCAACGTTTCAGCTCGATTGGATTACTGTAAAATGGTTAAAAATCGATCCAAAGTTTTTCCGGCAGACAACAAACCGCAGACGCTACGAGTTAAAAGAAAGGGAGTAAAAAGTAACCCATAAAAACCAAGCTTTTATTATACTCCCTTTCTTTGTAAAATATAACAACAATTAAAGACGAATTAAAACATATGACATAATACTAAACTTACAGTAATTTAATATATTTCTAAAATGTCACATGTTTTGAGCCTTGATAAGACACTTCATGCTTTGAAGATTAAATTCTAAAAACATTTGTCAGTCAATTTAGATTTTCGACATTCGTAGTGAAGTACCTATTATGCATACCGACGGAGTAATTCAAATTTAGAAAATATTCCGCTATGGTATCGGGCAGGCGTTGCTAATCAAACTTTTCTAATGATTCCAATTTGAAAAAACCAATAAAATTTCTAAAAATCCGAAATTATGCTATAATTATTATTAATTATAATGCTATAATTATTAATTTTTTAACAAAAATTTGAAAGATCTTTTTGATCGTCGCCACGAGTCTGCTTGCAAAATTTCAGCTCGATCCAAAGTTTTTTCGACGGCAAGCCGGCAAGCAAGCAGACGCCACGAGTTAAATGAAAGGAAGTAAATATAAGCCCATGACTGTCATGTTGCGCTGTACATGTACCTTGTGTACAATTTTCGAATAATGTTATAATTTATTATCATTAACTTGGGTGGTAAACATAAACTATGTTGTCTCTACGTAAGTATAATTATAATTGTAAATTAACAATAATTGTAAACAAACGATAAGTTATTCACAGGCTGTGAATAACTAAACGTTTGTTTACGTTTAAGAGCTTTCTGATTGGTTGAATTCATAAATTCTAAACCTGTCAAAATAAAAACGACAAAATTGACGGTGTTATGATGTTAAACAATAACTGTCAAGATCCCGAAATAGCAATGTTTACTGTTTTCAGAATACGGTCAGACAACATCTTTTACCTTGTAAAACTTTATTTTTAATTTTTATCACTATGTTTTAATATTTTTTACAATTGTAGCACCTGGAGATTCGGGAACGGTATATCGCTCAGATATACTGAGAAAAGTTATAGCATATAATACCTGTATAATACTTGTATAATATACATATACATTTAGAATTCAATGTTTATTCAATGTTACAAAGTGTTTTTTTATAGTGTTTACAAAATTAAATTAAGCTTTTTTCATTGTTGCTGAGAGTCTTGGCAGCAAGTAAACACTACAATTGATTTGATGCCCTGCCTGCTACACTAGTAGTTTTCTGTATTATAGCAGACAGTGCTCTTCCAGTAGTATAATGTTCAAGAATATTTAGTATTTATATATCATTTGTGAATCAATATTATTGCCAATTAAAATTGAGTAATTATAATAATAATAATTATTAGCATATATAGCAAGAGAGTGAGTATATGAGTCCTGTAACGCGTACACAGCCCGCATACAGACGGAAATGGGGAGGGGAAAACTGAATAATGTCAAGGCTAGACCCTCCCTGCAAGACGTAGTGCAGTGTCTAGTAGAATGGACCACAAAGGGGATCTAAAGGAGTGCATGGTGCTTTACTGGATGCTTAAGGCTTAGTTGTATCAACATTATTTAATTGATAGATTTGGCGTTAACATTGTACATAGTATTCATGGTGCTCATTAAATTAATGATACCTCTATATTTTTTAAAGTGAATTACCAGCTGCGAAATCTATAGTGAGTCTATAATTTTACTGAAATTTTAATGAAATTATATTTAAAATCATTCTTATCATATCCAAGCCAATTTTCACCAATAGAAATTAATTCAAACTAGTGAAAAATATTTTAACTGATATCTTTCTAGTGAAATTATATTGGTTTCAGAATTTTCATTAATTATAACTAAATTTGTATGATCGTCTAGATGTCTATTTCCGGATTTTTCCGGATATTTCAAGATTGACCTCTTAGAATAACAATTTAAGATTTAAGTTATTGCGTGAAAAATCTTCTTACTGCATTGTTCATTTCTTCTATGCATATCAACATTATACACCGGATATTATTAACCTAAACTAACCTTACGTAACGTAAGCTTTGAGAAATGCGTGCATTCATGGACAAAATATAGCTTCACCGATACTGCGCAGTGAATCTGTAATTCATTGATGGTCATGTTTTCACTGCCCGACCGGGTAAAATATCTTTCCACTAGTGAAAAATAGACTCACTGGAAATACAAATTCACTGTTACATAAATATATTCAAAGTATCGATACAATGCGACCGTAAATGAAACAGGCACATGATATTAATTACACATGACAGTAATTAGACGTGTACAGTACAAATAGTGAACAAATAAAAAAATAAAAATTGGTAACGTTTATTGATACAGAAGAACATGAACATCGCAGATTTTAGGACGAGTATTGCGGTTGTTTTTTTTCATAAAAGAATTATCATAATTAAAGAATTGATTGTATGTGTTCTATAGGTTCAGATTTTTATCCGGAAAATGGATGTTGTGGAGGAGTTATTTTTTAAATGATGATGGTGCATCTGAAAAAAATTATCATTAATATTAGTGTTATAACAATATATATAATTTGTATAATAATACATAGAATGAAAATAGGGTGGCTCAGGTGGTTAGGGCATGTTGAGCGAATGAATGAGGAAAGAATGGTAAGAAAGATATATGATGCAAGTGTTGACGGCGCCAGAAAGAGAGGGCCACCACGGAAGACGTGGCATGACCAGATTAACCAGATACTGGAAGATGTCCTGTTAGAAGCCTGAACAACCGTCGAGCTTGCATGCGAAGATGTATGAATGTAGATGAAGCGAAAGTTGTATGTCAGGACAGAAGAGTATGGCGCTCTATCCTCTCTGCCTACACCCACGGGGAAACGGCGTGATGGTAAGTTAGTTAGTTATAATATGTACAACACATTCTTGTGATGGGAGAAACATCATCAACATTATTAGTATGCTGACTTATTCTAAAAAACTCCTGGTTTCATATATGAAGTTTAACATGCATACATGCAAAAGAAAGAAAATTAATCTTAGCTTAATCAAACGTCCTGTGTGGTACTCAAATATTTCCATTCCTGGTTGGTTCATTTTATAAAAGCAATAGATCATCGTAGTTGTGAAGATGTGTTGACCAACTATGTAGGACAAAATACGTACTAACTCTTTCTGCACTCTTTCGATAAGGTGTCCAAATAACTGATGGAAATTCCAAGGAACTTCGTATTTGTGATATATAGTGAATTTAAAGATTTTGAGTATTTTTATTTTTGATAGCTATATATTTTACTTATCGGGCACAAAAAGCACACAAAACCGACATTTGTAGTAATACGATACGAAAAATGTATCAGATAAAATATTCCAAAAACTTATTTATAAACCTGTTCGATTTAGCTTAAGTCGGACTAAAAAACCTGGGAAAGACAATTCTTTGTCTAATGTTTATTTTTTCCCCAATTAACAACGTCATCCCTTATCCTCCACCCCTGCCCAGTATTCTCATCTGTAACGACTGTTTGCATTCTTGAATTAAGTGCCTTCCACCCCTAAGCTATTGAAGGTAAAAACAGCACTTAAAATTTTCGGGGATGTATTACAGCGGGTGCCGTAAAAAATGTTTCAATGAAGCCTTTGCGAAATTGGAATGAAATTTGATATTTTGTTGTTTGTCTTTTGTTTTTCTTTATTTATCGCCAGATGAAAATTTGGCAGCAATAACACTCCTGACTTGATATTGACATAACTTCATAGTTTGGTTATGTCAATGCCAACTTCCATTGTTTGGGCAAATAATACCTGGGTAAGTTGCAAAACATCTAATACGTCGATTTCCGACTGGCTTGTACGAAATGCAAATATGATTAGTGGCAAATTTTTCACATTTTAAATATATAAAAATTAACATTATGAAGTTATCAAGATCATATAGAAATTGTGGAAATATAATATGGTACCTAATGCAAAAAACAGAATTGATTCCAAAAAACTGACTTATTGTGGTCATATTTTTTAAAAAACCGAGCGAGCGCAGTGTTACCAGCGCGTATATTACAGCGATAATAAATAGAGGAAATATCTGCCGGCGGGCGAGAAGTTTTTCTATGGGTGAATATTGAATGGAATTTTCTGTAGAGTGATCGAAGCAATAAAAATAGCGTGAATTAAGAAACGGTATAATAATAAGTGTGTCGAATATTCTAGACACATTACATATCTAGAAGAGTGTTCCGATTCAATTCGTGTTCAGTAACTTTTTGCGTAGTAAATAAAAGTTTAAATTGTTTAAGTGTTTTCACTTGCCTCCCACTGTATGTACTGTCTTCAAGAAACACTTATGGGTTCAACACAAAATAGAAATTAGCATACCTTATTTTTAATGAAACTATCATTTGATTATATATTCGACGAAATATCAAATTAATAGTAAACTAAATATATTGTACATTAATGAAATTATCTCATAATTATTGTGATTATTCAAATATCTAATAAAATGTTTAAAAACTGGACAATTGAGCAGTAAAAACAATAATTAATTTGCAGAGAAATTTTGTTGAATTGAAACAATTTTTGCTCATGTTGATATCAATTTTGTAATCCTGAATTGAATAAAAAAATAATAAATGACAGATTTATGTAGTTTTGCTAATGTTTAAACTTAAAAAAAACTGTACAAGTAGTTGCTTCAGAACAGACATTGTCTAGTGAAGCAACTACCTTCATATATATGTATAAATTTAAACGAAATAAATAATAAATAATAAAAAAATCTTTTAAAGTTGAAAAAATTGAAAATAATTACTTTGAAAACAATCCATTGACAGATAACTTGAAATAACATCCGAATATAAATCGAAAAAATCCATATGGAAGCATAAATAATCTTTTCAGCATTGAATGTGCGTTCGTTCACGTTTTTTAAATGTGCAAATATGTACAAATTCCCTAGGGATAAGGATGTGTCAATAGTGGGATAAAACCGACCATGAAGTGGAACGCAGTAAATATTGTCAATTTTTCAGTAAATATGTTTTTAATTCTATTCGTTGTTTACCAATGTATTGTAATGCAAGAGGAAGGAGTTTTGCACTGTCCAAAACCTTTTGTAATATGTCACAACATTATGGAAAGATCGAGAAGAGCCTTTAGTAATTTAGGGTTATCTACAGCATTCGGAAGTCGCCTGGAAAAGCCTAGTAGCGACGAAAACCTTCTCCTTAGCCCTAAAAAGGAAAATAATCTTCTCGAGGGCTCAAAACCAACATTTTCGCGTATAAATAGCGGGCCTAGGCTGCGAGGGGGGTTTGTTATGATATTTCGATATGTGCGAAGTGAGTCGCGGACGACGTCCGGTGTAGTCAGTTGTGGAATTTCGGGGCGAATATGAGATATCGAGGGAAATAATCGAGCGAGTTCTTACTGATAGTGGCGAAATAATTAAGTGCGACTTCTATATGCGAGAATTGGATCTGAATAAGATTTCTGAATACAGAATAATCTCTGTATTCTGAGGATTGGATGGAAGTTTCTAGCAAGTGCTACCCAGTGATAATAAATGTTCATAGTCGAGTGATAAACTGCAAAACAGTGTGATTTCAAGCATAGTACTTTTAATTGAATTCGCATTAAGTGACTTGTTAATTAAATAAAATAACTAATCATTAATTAATACATTGCTAATTAATTTCCAGTGTTTTCATTTGTCTCTCGCAGTTCCAACCCGTGACAGCAATACTTATGTAGATTTTTACTAAAATATATAGTTATTATTATTTTGGATTGTCCATAAATAAACTACTAAAATTATCTACTACATAAGATTGATGTAAAAAGAAAATTGGTTAAGATTTGCTTTTTCTATACTGATTAAAGTAATTTTCAATATTTATTTTTTAATTATTTTTATTTATTTATTTTGAATAAACTCTTGCAAAACTGTAATTACAGTTTAAACGCAAGGATTTAATTATAATAAGTGTATGTACATTTCTTTACTTAATTTTATTTAATTTATGATATATTATATAATAAGCTACTATGTTAAACTAATTTTAGCTTTTCCTATTCACTTCACAATTCTCTGTAGTATTTCTTTAATATCTTTTTTATATTTTTTTGTCCTGTAACATTTTTTATTTTATCCGGTAGCTTGTTGAATAATTTTGGAATTACGCACTGCTTGGTTCTGTCTCCGTAACAATTATTTGTTTTTTTTATTTCTAGTTTTTTATTCGTTATTTGTCTTGTCGTATATTCATGATGTATTGATGTTTTAAAACTTCTCGTATTCTTCCAGTGTTATTTTATAGTAAAGTTGTTTTTGGATCGGTAAGATTTTACACATTTTGAATAGGTTTTCCGGTTGGTCCTTACATGCTTCTATTTACTCCCTTCTATTAACTCATGGCGTTTGCTTGATTGCTTGCCAGCTTGCCGTCAACAAAAACTTTGGATCGATTTTTGAACCTTTTCCCGTGATCCAATCGAGCTGAAACTTGGCAAGTAGACTCTTGGCGATGATCAAGAAGATCTAACAAATATTCGTTAAAAAAATTAAAAATTATAGTATAATTTCGGATTTTTAGAATTTTATTGGTTTTTTCAAATTGGAATCATTAGAAAAGTTTGATTAGCAACGGCGGCCCGATAACGTCGCGGAATATTTACTAAATTTGAATTACTCCGTCGGTATGCATAATAGGTACTTCACTACGAATGTCGAAAATCTAAATTGACTGACAAAAGTTTTTAGAATTCAATGTTCAAAGCATGAAGTGTCTTATCATTTGACATTTTAGAAATATATTAAATTACTGTAAATTTAGTGTTATGTTAAATGTTTTAATTCGTCTTTAATTGTTGTTATATTTTACAAAGAAAGGGAGTATAATAAAAACTTGGCTTTTATGGGTTACTTTTTTGTTTTTTATTTGCTCTAGTTTTAATAATTCTTAATTGTAGTCGTTTTACTTTTTCTAAGTATGATGGATATATCAATCTGTAGCTGGTTAGGCCATAGTTTACAACTGAGTCTACTAAACTATAATATAAGCAATAACGTGTGTGTCTTGGAATACAATGTTTGAGATGAAAGAATTTACCTAGTAGGGTTCTTAGCTTTTTACACGTGTCTTCTATGTGCTCTGTCCAGTTGAAGTTTTTGTCCATTGTTAGTCCCAAGTATACATATTTATCTACCTTTTCCAAGCGTTCACAGCTGCAATCTTTATTAAAATAGGCATTTAGTATTTGAGACCGATCTTGATGATCACGGTATTGACCCAATTTTTAAAGATTGAAATAAAATAAATTTTCAAGAAAAGTTGACTGATTTACCACAATTTAACAAATAAATGAAAAACCCATTCACACCTTTTGTTAAAAATATCAAACTGACAAATATGGAAATAAAAACAATTCATTTTTAAGTTCCACCTTTTTAATTTTCTGAGACTTTTAAGATTCGATTCTGGCGTAAATTTTCCTTTTTGTTGTAGAAATACCGGAGATTTAGATCAAATCACAAACGTAGAAAATCATCTGATACGCCAATTTGGAATCCTTGCATTTGAAAAATTATCATTAGGGCTGAAATAACGGTGAAATATGTCTGGAATCCCCGCATTTGAAAATTATAATAACTGCACAAACATAATTTGTTAGCAAGAATATCACATTTATATCAAGTTGTAAATATATCCTCATCCTTATATGTATTTCTTGTCATTAGTGTTTGAACAGAATTGTTTCTTAGAATCGTGCAGAAATCCAAAAACCTTAATTAATTCTTAAAATTATAAAGCATCTTTATCTAATACTTTTAATATAAATACAAGTTATTAAATGTAAAATATTTAGATTGATAGTGCCCTCATAAGGCAAAACGCGTCTCATAAAATTAAAACGGTAGAACTTAAAAAAAAAGATTTTATTTTCATACATGTGATTATGGAGTTCTACAAAATTATCTCTGAAATAATAAACTTCAAAATATCTTTACCGTTCCGGCGATACGGATGTTTTTGGCCTCACGGCCCTTGTAGTAATTATTATTAACTTCCGTTTAAATAATCCAATATAAATGTTAAGCGGTTTTTTCCTTAGCTTAATATAAAATATCGTACGCATGTTACTTACGTTTACAGTTCAATGTATGTAGTTAAGGATTGCATAGATTGCTAAAATCGCCGTGTAACAATAAGTATTATGAAACATCTGTATTATAAATAGAAAAATTATATACTAAGGTAGAATGATTAATCGGGTTGCGTAGTAAGAGAGGCACCTTTCTTGGGCTTAAGTATCGAACTGTCCTTACAGCCCTTAATGATACAAGATCTAAAAAAAGCCGCTGAACATACTTCAATTAAGTACGAGCACATGGCTCGGAGTAGGCTGCTCATTAATTATAATTAACACAAGAAATTTCAGATCACCCCCAACCCTTAACTCTACAATGTTAACAGCGTGATAAACTTTTCTCATAGGAAACCATGTGGCTAATTTACAAATTACTAGCTTCATTGCCCGGCCTCGTCCGAGACTTGGATTCTTAAATTTACAAATTTCATATTTTGTTTTTGTATGTTTAATTATTAATTATTGATTACTGTACCTCCTCACTAGGGCAAACCTGTGTCGGGATGGGCATGCTATACAACAGCATTCATACAAAAATATTATTTCATTTTATTTTTTAGCTCTAACCCGTCAAAAATGACGGAACATGGGTTATCGTCTTTGTTAGGCCCTAGTATATGTTTATAGTATCCTTTGGTCCACGGAGAGGCGGCGATAGCAACATGCGTTTAGCGGCCGGTTTGGGTTTGCTGGCCAAGCTGGTTCAAGCCCCATCTCCGGCAGTTTAATTTGGTTTTTCTAGTTGTGAATTCTAATGAAATTACGGATGTTACACGAAGTTGCGGACGGACTGACAGACGAAATTGTTATTCGTCGTTGGTTCCTTTTTTATTTATTCATTGCCTAACACATTTATCCTTTAGATAATACATAATATTTTACACAAAGAAATGTCCAGCAGAAAGAAAATAGCCGGAAAAAGCAATAGATATTAAAGCTCTTTTATCGAAATATTTTTTTGTCTAAAACTCTGGAACACACAAAATGAAGTTTTATCTTATTCAACGAAAGTTAAATGAACATATAACTTATGATATAAACGACGTTGCAAGCTAAAAATTTAAGTGGCGCTGACTAAGAAATGCATGAAATATGCCGTGCAACATTCAAAATCTCAAAGTGCACCGTTCGAGAGTTTTTGCTGCTTCAGAAAAGCGGAATTTTCGCTACACACAGTGTCTAGTACCGTAGCTACGAGTAGTACCAAACGTTTCCGGGGAGTCCTTTTCATGCAATTTTAAATAAAAAATATTCTTTACATTTTGGGTGTAAAGTCAACAGTTTTCTGGCAAAAAAATCTGTTTCAAATTTCTGCATGATTTCACAAATTTTATTTAACCTTTGATACTCTTAACGTTTTACAGAAGATAGGTCAGAAATATTGAAAAAAATTTTTTTTTATTTAAGTTTACGTAATATTTTACACATGTAATATAGATTATTTAATTTTGATGGATTTTTTCAAATTTTTACAGTCCCATGAAAGTATGAACTTGTTCATGGAACCGGAGATTGTCACAGGTGTGGTATTTTAAAAAAAGCATATGACACATATATCTAAAAATTACTATGTTATGTTTGTATTACAATATTTAAAAATAAGCATGTTGAGGTTAATATCATGATCTCATTACTCAATTATTCAATGATTTTAAGCACTTTTTGAACTTTGCCTAATTTTGTATTGTTTTAATATTCGCTGGATATGTTATGTCACTTTTCCTCTTAACTTTTGACATTTAACCAAAAGTGCACATAATACTTTTTATTTAAAATTGAATGAAAAAGATTATGCAGAATTTTTCGCTACTAAGTGTACAAGGCAATTTGTATAAGTAAGCCTCCTAATTAACTGCTATATTATTATAATACGGCGGCGGTCGCGACACCGGCTTACGTACCAAAGGTTTCAGGTTCGATGTGTCTTAAAAACACGTTGATTTATTTTGACCTGGTGAGGAAGGAATACATCTATGTGAATTTTAAAGGAAGTTCATGTCTGTTGTAAGATTAAAATAAAACAATATTTATTACAACAGTTCAGAATTAACGCAGCTAATTTTTTATCACATCCCTTCCAGGAGCACTAGACAAAGTATATCGTTTCATTGTGACAATGTTAGTGTAAATTATCTCTATAGCTCACCTATTAGAAGGCTCCATAGGTTAGGAAACGAGTATGGCTACCTATCGGATGTTTTTTCGGAAACACTAGCCGCCTGCAAGAAAGCTCTTCTGGACGAATTTGGTCGTTTATAATAATTTGGTCGTCTCTTGTTTTTAGATTTTTGAATTTTACATTTCATTTTATTTTACTGTCATTTTTATTGCTTCTTGAGTTTCAGATTTGATTTGTTTAGATTTTTGAATTTTACATTTCATTTTATTTTACTGTCATTTTTATTGCTTCTTGAGTTTCAGATTTGATTTTGTTGTAATTTTGTTGCTTCTTGAATTTCAGACATGATTATTTTAATTTGTTGTAGTTTTCTTGATTGTTGACTTTCATGTTTGATTTGATAACTATTATTTCATTTGATGTAATTTTGTTATACTTTATGTTATTCACTTAATGTTTTATTTTTCTGTATATATCACTTTATTAATTGTTTTTGATAAAATTATACCTTATCCCGTTTTTTTATTATAACCTATCAATCTATACATCTTTATATACATTGTTTTTTTAATGGTACGTTGTAACGTGTATTAAATAAATAAATAAATAACCTTTTCAAAAAGGTGAGATTTAAAGAGAGTTCGTGTCTGTTGTGAGATTAAAATAAAAATAATTTTCAAAATGGTGGAAATATTTTTTTGTTTGGTTGCTAAACCTCTTGGTACTTAAATATACTAGGGTTCTAAAATTGAATATAGCACTTTAGATATAAAAAGGGTTATAGAAAATTCTTTTCCGCGCAATATGATCTCGATAACCTCAAATACGAGTGGTGCGTTTATCGCAACACTTTCGAACCGGGGCCCATAAAGCCGGAGCCGATTTATGAGGCCATTGAAGCCATTTTTCTCCGAGTATATCAAATTCCACCTCAGAGATTTCTTGGCCAGAGGCGTCGTGGAGGCAATCACCACCCCTAATACTTTTATTTTTCTGTAATATTATACACCTCTATGAACTAATTAATGTTTATCCCTTGAATAAAAATATAATTCTTCTTTCATTAGTGTTTGTCCATTTATGGAACGTAACAGGTCGATTTTTTGGTCATGGCACATCAAGGATGTTATGTGTAATGATTCACGTCAATAGTGTGGTCGAACGATATCTATGCGAGAGAGATACAACGTTATATGACTGCTTCACGCTAGACGGTAGTGCAACAATGCACTTTACACTTTCTATCGGTTATATACACCGCGCACAGTGTGTTGTATGGTAGACACGAATCCCGAAAATGAGAAAGGGAGTATTGTAAAAACTTGGTTTTTACGGGTTCATTATACTTTCTTTCTTTTAATTCGTGGCGACTGCTTGCTTGTTTCCTTGACGAAAAAACTTTGGATCGATTTTTAACCCTTTTCCGTGATCCAATCGAGCTGAAACTTTGCAAGCAGACTCGTAGCGACGATCAAGAAGATCTATCAAATTTTGGTTAAAAAGTAATAATAATTATAGTATAATTTTAGATTTTTCAAATTTTTAATGTTTTTTTCAAATTGGAATCTTTAAAAAAGCTACCAACGGAGGCCCGATAACGTCACGGAATATTTAAAATTTGAATTACTCCGTCGGTAGGTATGATAGGTACTTCACTACGAATTTCGAAAATTTATGACAATTGGTTCACAGATGACAGCACACTTCTGTTTTTTGGGAAGAAATCAAATAATAAAGAGATATTATTAGGTATTTCTGACATAGATATTTGTCTAGACATGTTTCATTTTCAGTCAATCAATTATTTAGCGCTTGTTCAGACACAGCGGGAACCGTGCCGTTTCAGAATCGCATGAGATCCGTGCGGGTCTCATTTACCTAGGTTTGTATGTGATCGTTCAGACACAACCGTGCGGTTAGTCAACCGCTGCGGTGCCCGCAACCCAACCGCTAGAAAATAGACCCGCACGGCGCCCGCATGATCCTATTACTATGGGGCCTTACGAGAGCGTTCAGTCGCGTTGCGGGCACCGCACGGTTCCATGTTACAACAGGAGCACGCGTGGATTATATTTTCTTTTCTACGGTTATGGATCGCTTTGACACTGAATTTTTTATTGATGAAGTGGAGAAAAGACCTGTAATAGTGTAAGGATTACTCAAATATGCCAAGAACCAAGCTTGGCAGGAGTTGGTGGAGATGTTTGGAAATGGTGGAAAAAAGAGTATTTTAGAGAAGTAGGTGATGTAGATAGAGAAGTAGATCACCAAAAATGAACTGACAGAATGATATTTATGTGTCTTGCCATGGAACACGGCCGTTGTTAACCAAGTAATGAGCGAATATATCTCTGATATTCAAAGATGGAGAACGGCACCAGAACTGTCAAACTGACGTTTATTTTCGCGCGCACAAATCGCTTATTAACCGCGGCTGTGTGAACAGATGACACAAATCGCGTGTTTTGAAACGCGATTCTGAAACTGAACGGTTCCCGCTGTGTCTGAACAAGCGCTTAATTACATGACGGTAAACTTTATTTACAAAGAAAGGGAGTAAAATAAAAACTTGGTTTTTACGGGTTAGTTTTTTTACTCTGCAGTTACGTCACAAATGACTCTGAATTCATTACCGCCAATCGCAAATCGCAGCAGGATTAAGTTGGCTACACCGATTGAGTCAACCCTCATGGAAGGCTTTGTTCTCCGGATCAGAGATGGCGGGCTTCGCTCCAGGACGCGGTGACAAGGAACGGGCTTATGCTAAGCTGGATCGTTAAAGCCTGCTAGATACGAAAATGCCTTCACGATAAATTCTGCACACAATGACCACAGATTTAATAACATGTTTTTAAATATAATAAAAAAATGTTGATATATTGAACCTATTTAATTGAATGGTAAGTTTTTGATCCTTGAACGAATCAGTAGCTATAAAATGAAGGATATGATTTTCCTTAATCACAATGATTCTTTTTTCAGGTCTGAGGAGATGTATTGTACTCCTTCTTAGTTACACTTATGTTCTTTTGATTGTGGTCGACATATAGCAGTGTTTTTATCACTGAAAACTGCACACGACAAAAACACATTCCAATCACAAAAACTTTATTTCGTAAAACCTCATTTGCGCAACACCATCATACTATCAAGAGAAGAAATATTTAAACAGCCTACCGGATAATATCTATATATATTATATATATTATATATATATCTATTGATTATATATAATCATATATATATATATCTATATCCTATATTATCATCTATAGCTCACTATCTCTCCTCCCACCGGGTTTCTTATTCTTGAGCATCACTGGAAATCTTGATAGGGTGGCCCAGGGCTTATAACCTGTGTGAGCTGGATTAAGTGATCACTACATTATATTATGTAACATTCACCAATTCTCCTGTAAGAATATCCAGACATTATGAAAATTTTGATGGTTGTAAAATGTTTCAAATCAGTTTCTTTAATATATTCGAATCGACCATGCAAGAGACAACATCCTTTCCATCACATAGTATGTGTAGATTTAGTAGCTGATAATGATACCCCTATATTTTTAAGTGGAATAATTATAATAATTATCCCTCATGGACAAAATCCAGTAATTGTGTTCTCAGAACATACATATAAAAATATTGTTAAAAAAAATTATTTTGAATATTATCCGTATTAAGAATTTAATTTACAATAAAGAAAATAGGCTTATTGATTTTTACCCTTATGACATATTGACAATACTGACAATACTAAGAAATATTAAAAGTTTCCCGGAACAAAAAAGATACATTAATTTTAAAATAATGCTTGTATACTTTGTATTTCCTTTTTGAGTAGCCCAAGAAAAAAGTTTACTGAGGCACTTCTAGAATCAATATTACGTGTATTTGTTATTTGTTTCCATTGTGTTTTTTGTTTCCATTGTGCTTTTATTCTTATTTGTTTTTATTCTTGTCCACTAAATTGTAATTATTTATTACTTTTTTCTTTTTTTTCTTTGCTTTTTACTTACATAAAATAATAATAGGTACATATGTCTGTTACTATTCTCGCTTTTAAATGATAATTGGTATGTTAAATAAGAAAAGCTACCTACCTTAGAACAGGTATTTATATATACCTAGCAAGGTAGGTAGTGACTGATAATCTTTTCACATACTGCCTTATGCTTGTGTTTATTTCGTAATGTATATGTATTAAACATGTAATAATCATATGACCAATAAACACCACTTCATCGGTACTGAAACTGAAATGTACCCGAGTGGGATTCTTAACTGTATACGCCATGCCGATAAAAAATCATTTAAAATTCTTACATTGCTCTCATTGCGAAGAATATTAAAACAAAAGGTTTACAAAAAAGGTTTTCTGAATTATTTGAGTGATTTATGCACTCAGGTGAAGCCAGGTGAAGCGAGGATCCGGTCAAAGGGCCTTTGTTTGATGACCCTACAAATAGGTCAAAGTAATATAGCCACCGTCCATATTCTTTGTTTCATATTCTGAATAGGCCACCTGTTTCTGAAAGAGTTCACGGACAAGGGTGTCCGTACTCCGAGCCTTCCTACCCCCGCCCTTACAACCCACCCTAACACCCTCCCCGGTAGGTATATAGATAGTGGGGTGTTACAAATTACAAAGAAATTTAATTACCGGTAAATCGGTAAATTATGATGTTAATACCCGGTAATTATGGCGGTGTTGAGGGCTGATTTATTTTTCCATTAAAAAATATACAAAGGTTATTAAATTTATTTTGAAAAAGTTTTTGAAATAATTTTCTTTGATAAGAGGAATCCTTGAAAAAAATCCTCACATGTTAGATGTGTCATTAAATAGCCTGGATCAGATTTTAGTGCAGATCGCTCCTGCCAAAGAGAAAGCTCTCTCTGATTCTGCACTCTAGTGCCAAACCGACTGACGACTATGGTTGTAAAACATGTTAAAAAGAGGTCCGATGGAGCTCTCTCTCTCGCACTTATGCACCTTACAGGGCGCCACTAGTGACGGGTGGAATACTTTAATGTTATTATGTTTTTTTAATTTTATTTTTATACAAATTTTTGGTTACAGAAGTTGTAGTAAAATCGAGTCAATTTTTAATAATAACACTATACAATAACATACACAACAACAAAAAATGTAAAAATACGAATATTTTCAGTATGTTAAAATTTATCAAGAACACAATACTGGATTTTATGCCCAGGGAGTCATCATTAAGCAAAATATATTACAGATGTCTCATAGAGACGAAGCTCTTCCTTATATGAGAAAGTAATTTATATAGGAAGTAAAAATATTATTTTTTTTAAATTATTTCGTCTCTATGAGACACCCATAAAAATACGAGGCTATAAGGTAAAAAAGTATTGTCGTCTAGCTCTGTTACATTTTGTGTATCTTTCGATGCAAAGATTTTTCTTTTATTATTCATGATAATCTTCAAAATGGATGGAAAATTTTTTTTGTTTACTCTTCTTAAGTATTATAATAAAAATCATACTACTCGAGTTTCGAGATCTCATCAATAGGGGAAATATTAAACTAACTATATTTAGATAAAGAAAATACGGCTTGGGTAGAAATACAAATAATTGATTAGGTACAGACAAAAGGAGCTTACTTTTTAACTGTGAAAATAATTGTCAGAAATATAAAATCCTTATCGTTGTGATAATTGAAAAATTTTCAAGTGTTAAAGTACTGACATCCCATGGAGAGAGAAAGTAAGTATGTTTGTTTTATTATTTTTTATTGCCATTTCTTTCAAATGTTGGAATAAGTTCAACAGTTGCCGCAGCCAGAAGGCAGCGATTGAAGTATATTCGACAGTTCCTCCGAACAAGTAAGAAAACTTTGACAAGAAATACATTGATGAAGAATTCAATACACGGAATTGAGTTATCAAAGTTTTGGAGTCATGGCGCATAAACTTGTATATCACTCTAAGACCATACGTAACTTATAGACTATTTTTAAAAATGTTTCCAAGTGTCTTTTGATGTTATGCATTAATATTAGAAAAATTATTATAAATTTTGGATTAGATTTTCTATTTTTCTAAATATCAAAGTAAACCCAAGCAAAAGTACGAAATTGTCAATAGAAAATCGGTTGGATTTACTAAAAATATTTAATCGTATGTCTTTAAAAGACTTTCTTATATATTTTTTTGAGTTTGTTCAAAGATACCATCGTTTAAATCAAATTTGGACGTTGCAAGCAAATTACGGCCAATATTGTGTAAAATGATCACATAAGCCAGCCTCATGACAGGTTATAAACCATGTAACGCTCAAAAAAGCATTCTATACGTATTTTCTCATAACTACTGTAACGATATTGGCCTATTCAAATAGACATTGCTGAAAAATTATACGAAAATATCTATCTGCCGGATAAGTAGGTGCGGGCGAGCGTTATTATTTCTGCACGCGGGCGTGTAAAGCGGGCTTAATGTTATATGATTCTGATGAAGCGAGCCTATCAGGAACGTGGATCCGCGGAACGAATTCGGCCAATCAGAGGCTTTCTGAGAGAGACTTTACCTTTACACGTCGGTTGGAGTCAAAAATGGCGAGAAATATAGACTATATAAGCCATACAAATTCGAGGATCTGCCCTTCTTTCTTCAGCATCAACGTTGGCCGGAGGCTCTTGTGGAGAGAGGACCGAAAATACCATCAGTGAGTCACAGAGGCAGCAACACTCGACGATACAGCTAAGCATTTTCAATATTATTTTTTTCTGTTGCCTTTTTCGTGTATTCAATTTAGAACTTTCTGGATCGTAACAATTATAGATACATGTTGTGGATTGTTTTGTTACGTATTTTGGGCCTAGGGATAATTATTACTATACGCGCTTCAGATTCAATATACAAGAAATCGTAATATGGCGACTGTGATAGTTATTCAAATTATTGCATAACGCTTATGAAATATATAATTCTGTCGCTGTTCATATGAAAAATCACTTAAATTGATATTCATATATTACCAAAGATATAAAGGCTTTAAAATGGAATACTTTACTGACGAAGGGTGTTTCGTGTTTGTTTGTGGGATTTAAAATTTCAGAATAATTATGTATATTCAATGTCGCGAGGTTCGGAATGTACGAGAGATTCTTCAGGGCGGATGTATCCTTATGCAAAAGAATGCTTTGTTATCTATACTGGCGATTGAATACACGGATTTCTATATGATTTGTATTGTTTGGAAATAATTGGGATCGGAGTATTTATGTGGTTTATTTGAACAAGATACATGTTGTGGATTGTTTTGTTACGTATTTTGGGCCTAGGGATAATTATTACTATACGCGCTTCGGATTTAATGTACAAGAAATCGTAATATGGCGACTGTGATAGTTATTCAAATTATTGCATAACGCTTATGAAATATATAATTCTGTCGCTGTTCATATGAAAAATCACTTAAATTTGATATTCATATATTACCAAAGATATAAAGGCTTTAAAATGGAATACTTTACTGACGAAGGGTGTTTCGTGTTTGTTTGTGGGATTTAAATTCAGAATAATTATGTATATTCAATGTCGCGAGGTTCGGAATGTGCGAGAGGTTCTTCAGGGCGGATGTATTCTTATGCTAACGAATGCTTTGTTATCTATACTGGCGATTGAATACACGGATTTCTATATGATTTGTATTGTTTGGAAATAATTGGGATCGGAGTATTTATGTGGTTTATTTGAACTCGTTACATGTTTGTATTGCGTATCATTAGGCAATCGTTGAAAACACGATTTGTTCCTATCAAGTTCTTATAAAGACGTGTTTCGAATTGTATATATTCCTTAATAGCGATAGTTATTCATATGACATTGGTTTTATTCATTCAATATTAGATATTTGAAATGTTTTTTTTTACAACATATTCCATTATTGTGGGTCGTTTGCGGTTAGATCAGGGGTAGTTAACCTTCGGTCTTCCGTAGCCGTGATAGTTCTTCATATGACATTGTTTTATTCATTCAATATTAAATATTTGAAATGTTTTCTAGAACATTATTCACTATTGTGGGCAGTTCGCGGTGTGTTCAGGGGTGGTTAACCTTCGGCCATCCGTAATCGCGATAGTTATTCATATGACATTGTTTTTACTCATTCAATATTAGATATTTGAAATGTTTCTACAACATTTTCCATTATTGTGGGCAGTTCGCGGTTTGTTCAGGGGTAGTTAACCTTCGGTCTTCCGTGATCACGTTATTTACTTATATGACAGATGGTTTTGTTTTGTTCGTTTAATATAAGTAATATCATATTTTTATGAGTTACCGTAATTATTTATCTATATGATTTTATTATTGAGAGTGAGCAACGAATACTACTTTCACGAATACGAATATCGGGCCTACTATTCGGAGAATACGAATGCGAATTTTTCCATCAAGGTGGGGGGGGGGAACTTGAACATATTTGTAAATACAATAACCTTGATGCAACGAATACTACCTTCGCGAATACGAATGTTACGCCTACTATTCGGTGAATACGAATGCGAATATTTCCACCAAGGTGGGGGAGAACGCAAGCATACTTGTAATTGTATTGTTTATGTCTGCTTGTGATATCACTATACGGCGTAGATGAACTAGTTTGAAAGGGCTTATGTTCTGTATGTGCTTGGCGTAGAGGGAATAGTCTTCTTGTTTCTAGGATCTAATACAGGTTTACAGGTGCTGATATTGAAATATATATACAAGGAAAACACTATTTTGGGAACCATTAACTGGATGGAAGATATTGAAGCTATGTTAAATACATGACTGGAAAGTTGTTATTGGAAAACACAGGCGTCCAGTCGGCGGGACGCAAGCATACTTGTAATTATATTGTTTATGTCTGCATGTGATATCATTGTACGGCGTAGATGTACTAGTTTTAAGGGGTTTATGTCCTGTATGTGCTCAGCGTAGAGGGAATAGTTTTCTTGTTTCTAGGATCTAATACAGTTTTACAGGTGCTGATATTGAAATATATATATATATATATATACAAGGAAAACACTATTTTGGGAATCACTAACTGGATGACAGATATTGCAGCACACATACACACAAGGAGGACGTTATGTTAAATACATGACTGGAAAGTTGTTATTGGAATACACAGGCGCCACTAGAAGATATGGGCAGTTTGCAGAGAACTTCAACTTCTGTCAGTTAAGGACCTTTTACAATTACTATTCTTTCGCCTTTTTGCATAACCGTGGATGAACTAGATTGAAGGGGTTTATGTTCTGTATGTGCTCGGCGTAGAGGGAATAGTTTTCTTGTTTCTAGGATCTAATACAGTTTTACAGGCGCTGATATTAAAATATATATACAAGGGAAATGAAGGGCTACACATGCGCTGGTAATTGCTCAATTTTGGAGAGTTATATTACTTCGGATCAGGATGCCAT
>JADDOH010005672.1:0-26257 GCA_016648135.1 Agrypnia vestita | reverse complement strand
GGAATCGGCCAAGTTACACAGTTCACGGCGCACGCGCAGGTAGCACGCGTGCACGTGCCCATCACTGCGCAGATTAACTAGACTTTATAAATCAACATCAGAGAAAATGTTATAAAATTCAACATTATTTGCATTCAAATTGTGGAGACATTTTAATTTGGATCAAAATAATCCTCAAAATAAAATATCAACATTTTCGAATTTGCGAATCTCCTAATAGAATCTAAGCACTCTCTCGATTGAAATACAGTATAAAAATTTTATATCCCAATGTAAGGGTTTTCACTTGGACTAACTACCTAGCTAACCATCACCTCAGGAGCAGACAAAGAGAATAGAACGCCATATTACTAATACTGATAAAGAAACCAACAAGGAAGGATGGAAGGGTATGGAAGAGGCCTATATACAGCAGTGGAGAAATGAACCCTGATGGAGAAGAAGAAAAAGATTAATATATCCTTGCATACCACTTTTGCTTGCGCAACATTTATAAACTGAGACTTTTAACATGGCTATCCTCCAATATTTTTAGTAACTGATCGTGTCAGTTTTTCGCGGGCGCCCTCTATTCCTGCGGCCTTTAACACTCGCCTTATAATATTTTCTTAGCCGCCCGTTGCTCGCTCATACGTTGCACATGCCCAAACCATCTCAGCGATTTTTTCTTTATTAATTTATTTATTAAATTCACTTCTAATTTATTATTTCCTCATTCTATCGATCAAAGGTTTTCCACACAATCCCCTTAGTGATCGCATTTCTACCGCATTTAGTGTATATTTTTTGTCAATTCCAGGCTTCACTTCCGTCATCAAATTTGGCATTAGAATTCTATTATAAACTGCTAGTTTTGCTTCTTTTGACGGATTTTCATAGACCATAAATGCATTTAGAGCGCCATTTACTTTGTTTCCCGCAGTCACTCTCCTTTCGATATCGTTGTCAGCCTTGCCGTCTCTACTGAATATACTTCCCATGTACATAAACTGGTTTACTTGGATAACCTATAAATATTACAAATTTTGAAAATTTAATAAAAACATAAATATTATTAAAAATCAAATAAACTTTGTAAATAGTCCTCTCAAACCTGTTTCTATTATAATTAATTAATTATCTAGGTACTTTATTTGTAACCACTCCCCTTTCAACCCTCTCCCAACATAACTAATCTGTCTATACTTGGACATAAATTTCAGTACATTCATTGTCCTGAAAAGGGGAGCGCCGCTCCCGAAACATGTTGAATTTTTACAATAAAATTTAAGTGAGGTTAAAAAATGTTAATAATTTAATTTATAAAATGGTACCACAAACGGAATCGGAAAACTTTGAAGAAGTCTAAATAACCTTTTTCTTTTGATTTGTGATTATAGATTTGAAGCTCTGCACACTAAGCAGAGAAGCTTGTTGGTCTTGTTGTTAGGACATTCGCCTCGTGATCCAAAGGTCGCGGGTTCGAACCTCACTCCAGACTGGCAAGTTACTCCTATTTTCACAAAAGCGCTGAGCTTAGATTGATTATAGTAAGAATATTAATGTGATACGAATTCCGTGTTCGCATCTCTATTTAAAAAAAATCTTTTCTCTCGATAAGATGCCCAATATGATTGTTTGCGTAGTAACCAGATTTGTTAACATTTGTCTTGTAAGTGTTCTTTTTTGTGCACCATTTATTAATTTATTTACGTAAAACAAACATTCCAAATGAAAAATCATCTCACGCGTAAATATTAAGTAGTTTAAAGACAATCTTACAAGTTTCCACAAAAGTAACAATTTATGTATTCATATTTAACAACAATAACTTACTAATATAAAAAAAGTAAACTTTTAAATTAAGAAACCAAGAGGGAGACCAGAAAGAGTCAAAGCATAAAGATAAAAGGAGAATCAAAAATGGGGACTAAAGAACAGATCTAATTTATAAAAAGAGGAAGAGACAAAAAAAAATATAGCATATAAATATGTGAGCTATATATTTGCATATATATAAGAGATCTGGGCAAAATAAAGAAGCTGAGGTGAATATCCAAAAGTTTTAAAATCATTGATAGATGAATTGAAAAGATCCAAGTCACCAAATTAGACAAGCGATATATAAAAGAGTTTTGCTGCGTTGTATTACAATGTGAAAGGCTCAAGGTCTCGATCGATCTATTGCATCTTCCGGGTACTCTCGAAGACGCGTGCAGCGATGCTGGGTAGTCGATCCTCGATGTGGCTAGTATGTGAAGAAATATTAACAACAGCAGTTTTCCTCTCATTTGACCAGGGGTGCAATGATCTAGAAGGCCGCTAAATCTACGTTATTTATGCGAGTACGATTTTTACATGAATAAAAAAGTATTTTTGTGTTTAGGTTCATATTTTTGTACCTTATTAATCCTACTATGTACCTATCAAAAATTATTTTTGTGTAATTTTTCATTATATTTATTAATAAAAAGTTATAAATAGGCATTTGATATATTTTACTTGAAATTGAGTGCAAGAATATGTCTTTGGAAATGGGATTGTTTTTTTTTATAAGAAATAAGAGAACAATAATGAAACACTTGAAACATTTTATATTTATTTTCTAGAATATTCATTCGTCGCACTAATGCAACTAATCGCCGATTTCGTTATTATTCGTTTCGATGGATGTAGGGCCTACGGAGTCATCAAACTGTCACAATATAGTGGACTGCTCAGCATCACTTATTTATTATGTAGGAGTTGGATTTATGGAATATGAGATATTTTTGTGTTTTCCAAATATTAAGTATAACTTTCTGGATTGTTCGCAAACTTCAATTGTGTGCGGTTTCTCTTCATTTAACACCTCACGACAATTTTTGACAATGTAAAGTTGGTATGTAGACGAATTGCTTTTAATGCAGTACAATTTGAATTTTGAGAACAAAAAATTTTAAACCCTGATGTCTCAGAATGCATATTTTGGAAAGGTGTAATCTGGATGCAATATGTTAGGATCTTGAGGCTACAAGGGTCGTAGATATGTCCTTATATGTTGTAGAATTTTCCGAATGCTTCCAAAGTCAAATACCCCACTCTATTTTGAGTGTAGACAAATGAGATTTCTCTCAGAGATTCGTCTCGAGAGCGCGTAAAGGACATTACAGTTACACAGTTGAGCACGAAGTCAGATATTATTTATTGCCGCATGTATTTTATACACGAGTAGAATAATGCAACCGCTATAAACCAATATTAAATTTATCAACAAATCAATGGGAGGATAAATTAGTCCCATTCGTGAACACACGACATAAATTTAATTTCATAGTGAATTTATTACTGATCATAGTAGAGATAATACAATCGACGTCATTTGACCTACTAACGCTCAGATAGCAGTGTATCAATAATAAAAAGATAACGAGTTAAAACCTCAGTGACTTAAAAGCTCAATTTTATGTGATTTTGTTTTATTTATTGAAAGTATTACGTAACGTAGTATTCGATATTTTATTGAAATTTCTACATCGATAATGGATAAACTCTTATGTTGAATCAAGATATAAGAGTTATTGGGTTGCATGTGCGCTTAAATCTTTAACCATTTAAAATATACATGAAATAAAATAAAATTCTTAAGTATACCTAAAAAAATATCGAATTATTTTTAAAATATCACCTTAATAATTTTATCCAACAACTCGCCTGATGTTATCTGACCATCACTTTTAATTTATTTTAAAGGCTTTAACTTAGACGCCTCGCTTGTTTAATTATTAAATTAATATGTATTACAAAATTAAAAATTATTAAATAAATTTTAAGGACCTACACGTAAAACTCATGTATCAGGAATATCTACAGCGATTTCAATTTTTTTGCAATAGTTTATACTTTACCAAAAAAAGGTCACATATATCTATAACTAATGCAAACATCTCTTCTTAATGCATAAATTCTGTCTTGTGGACACTAACCTCCATAACCTCCATATATTAAAGTTTGTAATTACCAGTAAAAACCCTAGTAATAAAATATACCTACTTGTGCTTTTTCTACCAGATAACGTTCTTCTTTACCTTGAAGTAAACGATATTTATCTTGAAATGAACGATCTGTATCTTGAAGTGATTGATCTTTATCTTGTAGTGAACGAATGTTACCCACACTTATATGTCAAAACAGGGAATGAATACAATTTTGATGACACAATGTGTTATTTTTATATGTCATGCCAAAATGTCGTATCGCACCAACTTAAATGAAATTTTCGGATTAATCCAACAATAATCTAAGTTTATAAAACCAGCCCTTAGAAGTGTTTTTTCTTCCAATCCCTTAGACCCTACGATTCTCCAAGTACCCTAAATACGGCTGGACCCCCTACAAGTGCAGCAGCTCTTATAGTTTTTATACTTTTACGAACCACTTATTATAATTAATATCAATAAATTCAATTCATGCATTTGAAAGGTTAAAAAATTCTACCAAAAAACTCTCAACATTAGAAGTGGAGATAGACCCTTGTAATTTGAACACAGCGAAATTGCAACACTGGCTTTAGAAATCCTAGAAAATGTATTGTACGGTAGCAGAAAATAAATCATGTAGACAATTGTATTGTCAATTTATGGTCCTTATAATGCAGACAATAGAAACAATACATGGAATTGGCTGGCCTTTATCTCTGCTTTAGTTCGTCCACTCAACTATCGAAAAGGGTCCACTCAGAAGAGTGTACTTATCGGTAATTCTGGAGGAAATTAATCTCTTTTGGTCCACTCACAGATAATTGGAAGTTGCCCTTGGAACGGTTCGTGAGAACGGAACATTTTTTATATGTCTAAATAATATACGTATCCACTCTTAATTACACGTAAAAATAAACATTTTTGGAGGTAATTGAGATGGGATGTGTTTTTATTAGTTTGCTGGATACTCATCTGTTTTTTATTTATTTGACGACGAATTGATATTTGTCTTCATATAATTCCTTAATAGAATTAGGAAAATAAAATACGCCTTAATAACCACTCATTATGCTATACTACTTTGAGAAAAAGAAATGCTCAGTCTGATTTTGGCTCGAAGCTGATGATATTAGCTTAGTCCATAAGTCAGGAAAGAGTCAATCGTTTTTCAATCGGGATTTTGATGACCAGATCCTTCCTACTAGGGATTATGAAAGAGAACGAAAAGGATACTAGAAACTAGACTGGTCTTTTGATCAAATGGGAAGCAGTAATATTGATGTAGATGATAAACACGCCCCTGAATAATAATGGCACATAATATGTTTTCAGTTTATTTTCGCTTTTGACAATGATACCATATAATTTTTTTTTAAATTGGAACATTACGCATAAACCTGATAAAATAACAGTATGTTCCGAAATTGCAACTCCCGTATAAAAAAATAGTTTGGTCTCTATGAGAAAACAATAATATATCTTGATTATTGATGTACCCCTGGGGATATTATCCAGTATTGTGTTCTGTAAAAAATTAACACACAAAATATTCTGAGTATACCTATAACAAAAGAAACTGGTCTGAAATTGAGCTAAAAATTGAAATAAGATTTTTTTTATGTTTTATTTTTTAATTAACAGGGCGTCAACAGGTCATTAGTGACCCTAATAGATGGTCCTAAAGTCACATTTGAGTATAAAATAAGAACATTTTGTGAACATTTTATGATAATTAAACAATACACAGAATGTCATATACTACACATATAAAGAATGTCGGTTTAAAAAATCCAATCAAAATATTGATTCTTCTCGTATATCAATGACGACATCTGTACTGGTTCATGGAAATGACAAATTTTCGACTGCAGGCGACGGTAGTAAAAATACAACTCACATACGAAACATGGTGTGCAACACAACTTCCAAAAATTAGCCTGTCATGGGTGGAATTGGTGAACATAACATTGTGCAAAGTGATCACTTAAGCCAGCCGTACGATAGACCGTAAGCCCTACAAACACCAAAAAAAATATCTTATAAAAACTTCCATACCTACATTTCTCACTGTTTCATCTCTATGAGACATCTATTATATATCTTCAAAAAAATGTGTTCTAGTTACTAGTTACTAATTGTTTTAGCATCACTAGAATATTGGACACTTTTTATCCGCGGAATCGATCGTCTTCCATACGAATCTCAAAAATAAAATCATGCTTCTTTAGTTCTTTCTCAACCAAGTCCACTTCTGTGATCCTACACGCACCAAAATTCATTTCATCACATTCACAAACGCATACACCGTCCACCATCCATACGGTCTCTAAATAATGAACTTGTATGATTTGCTGTGCATAAATTAATTATTTTATTATCGATAAAAAAAGTTTTACTCACCCGGCTCTGTATTTTAGAATTTTTTGATATCAATAGTGAAATATAATTTAATTTTTTTAATAGAACAGGGGATACGGAATCCGTGTCAGATATTCTGTGTTATTCTTTAAATAGCAATATTGGGATGTCAGATCTTTATCCCAATCTTGACAGCTATGTATAACATTGTATTGCTGCCAATTTCGATGTTTTAAGTTTGACATGTTTGATATTAATGAATTCAATCAATCAGGAAGCTCTAAAACGTAAATAAACGTTAAGTTTTTTTACGTTACGAATAATGAGCTTTCTAATTGATTGAATTCATTAATTTCTAACTTGTCAAACATAAAAAGTTAAAAAAACGGCGTCACAGTATTATACAATATCTGTTAAGTTACGAAAATAGCAATATTGCTTATTTCAGAATACAGAATTCAGAATGATTGTAATCAGATTTTCAAACCAAGCTAAACGCTTGTGCCACGTGCAGGACTAACTTGTTGATCTCCTGGAATAAGGTTCGAACTTCTGACCACTAGATTAGATAACTAGGCGAGTATTTTAAGCCTCTAGAGTCTCTAGACTAACAAGCATATCACCTAAAAATTTAGATTAAGATTTAACATTAATTTAAGACTGTGTTTGTTTTTTGTTCTAGAAATTTGTTCGGAAAGTACACATAATAAAATATTTCATTGGAAAATGCGATTCTGATTAAAAGTCTGCATCACTGATTATTTTCGGAGACTAAACATCTGTTTGGTGCAATCTTAAAATTCTCAGTAGTGCTTATGCTGACTAGTCAATAATGGCACCTATCCAACCGCGAAGCTTCTTAATTATAAATCATCTTTATTATGAATCGAAGTGGTTATACACAGAACGACATACATATATACGCTTTATATATTACAACTCATCATAAAAATCGTGTCTGCATGCAAATAAAGGGTGCTTTCGACCTAGTCCAAAATATGTAATAGAGTTATGCATGTTAAAAATAAATACACGATTTATCATTTTATAATTGAACAATATTTTGTTAATTTTCTATAATTTTTTACGTAAGCGAGGAATTTTGTAATCAATATTTAACCCACTTCCTGAACAAAAATCGATGTATCTAACTTTTGGCAAAGAGACATATTCCTAATGATAATACAATAATCGTTTATCAATTTAAGAAAATCAGTTTAATTAATCAAAAAATATATAAAAATTCTGACGAGTTATTTTATCGGACATTACATTGTTATTCTTACTTTTAAAATAATACAAATCGACAGATATCACCGGCATATACATGTAACCAGACTTCTAGATATTTTTTTGAATACTCAAACAGATTTTATAAAATTAATGAATGATAATACTTTTGCCATCAGGAATACGTCTCTCTGCCAAATTTTAGATCGATTGTTGTTCAGGAATAGGGTAATTTTTTTGTGGATCAATAGGATTCGTTGCTGACAACTAAAAGCAAGTAAATATTCCAGATTGAAACCCGGAACATCCTCATTATGTGCGTTATTGCATTACCATAAGACCGTATCAAAATTTTCATTTTAATATTTGGTTACTGGGAATCAAGCCGAAACTTTATCTTGCCGGGGGAGCGCAATAATATTGCATCATGTCATAAATTTAACCTTTTTAAGTTACAACGTTTATTGGATTACTCAGTAATCCTATCCATATTTAAGCCAGAACCCTTTGTAAACCGAAAATTAGTGCAGAAAATTTGCATCAATGGCATGCTGGGCTCGATGAAAAAGAAAAAAATGAAATTTTAAATAATCTTGTGCTCCAACGATAAAATAAGACGATGATGATAAAGTGGTGGCAGCTATTTCTATTTTATTTTATTTTATTTTATTTGGGAAACATACAGTACAATTTTAATTTTTTTTATATAATGTCAAAAAAATATTTGTGAATATGACCAGTAAAGTTTCCTCGAAGCTGGTAATAAAAAATAAAAAATAAAAAACAATGATAAAGAATATGTGATAAATAATAAATATTTCAAGGAATTAAATTATGATAATGCATAAAATGGGAGGGGTGGGGAGAGGGAGGGAATGGTATTCAATTAAAGAAGTATCAAATCAATAGTCATAAATGAGATTACGGAGTTTCATTTTAAATAAACGCAAATTGTCAGTAAAAATGTTTAGATTATTTGTAGAATTTAACATATTGTATTTTGAGGTGCAACGAATTACAAAGCAGTTTTTTAAGTAGTTAGTCCTACCAAAGTTTGCGTAAAATAAATTATTTGAACGCGTTGAGTATGTAGGAAAACTTAAACCTATTTGCTCTAATAAATAGGGCGAGTCAACCAAGTTTTTCAAGATTTTATAAAGATAACACAGATCTTGTATGCATCTTCGATATGATAGAGGAGCATATCAGAAAAATTATCAAAAGTTTTGAATTGTGTATGCAGTGGGCTGAATAGAGTGAACTCTTCCTTCTTAGGAGAATGAGGGACAAAGTAATCAAATCACTTTCACGTAAGCTGAGGCCACCAAAAATTGAAGATTAATTTCAATAATTACCGTTACGTTGTAATGTGTCTGTTATTTATTTTTAACCTTTAACTGGTGACCTGGAGTTAGTAGTGCATATTTGGTGACGTGACTTTTAAGAGGCGTAAGTGGAAAAAATGGTTCACAGAAAATAAATTTTAATTCAAACATGTAATGTAATAAAATATATATCAATACAAACATGGTACAAAACAAACAAGTTATTTCACAAAATCAGTGTTTATTTGAGTATGACACTTTTCAAAAAAAAAAGTAAACATAAAATGGGCTCTCTAGCACTTAAATATTAACTTTATAACATTCTAAACATTTTTTTAGATTATTTAGATACTAATCCAAAAAACATAGTAGGTAAACTGATCCTAAAATACAAAAATAAAAAATATCAAACATTTGTGATTCACGACGATTCGGAGATATTCATCACCGAAGCATTTCAAACATATGATGCGACGAATCAAAAAACGTGTTTTATCGATTTTAAGCCTGAAATGATTCCGTATTCAAAAAATGATTTTGTTTTGAAAACATATATCTGACACTAACACTGTTTTTTTGCAAAAAAATCGACAATAACCAATCGTCAGGTTTTGAATTGAGCATCTTTATGATTGGTACTCGATTCAAGATGATCGACAATAAATGTATTTATGTTACTGGAACACTAATTTCAAGTGAATAAATTTTTGACATATTCAAGTTTGTGTTTACTGGGGTATTATGCCGTGTTGTTACGACCTTTCGGGCTGACGTTTCGGACCCCATTGCAGTGTCCATCATCAGGGCTGATGTGTTGTTGTGAGTGTTGGTGTTGTGGTTAAGTATCGGCTTGCAATATCGTGCCGAAATCATGATGTATTGCATTGTGTTGTGTGTATGATTCTGGTGATGATACTGATGATGGACCCTGCAATGGGATCCTTAACGTCAGCCCGAAAGGTCGTAACAACACGGCATAATACCCCAGTAAACACAAACTTGAAGATTCTGAGTGGCCGTGGAAACCTAAGAACATTCTTAAATTTTTGACAGGTTAACGGATGCGCGCGCATCTCGTGGGCTCGCATTCCCGCTACACGCATTTTCATTACAACTTCCGCTACAATAAAAAATTAACCCTCAGCGCGCCGAAAGAAGACAACTCCAATAAATAAAATAGAAAATACCGACACGCAAATTGAAATCACACCCAGCTCACTCTCGCCGCGAGTCGCGAGCCGATTCGGCTTCGGCACCGAGCCGTGACCGCCATCCTCAACAAAATGCGGCCCGGCCAATCGCGCTGCAGCCGCGCGTCACGTGACCGCGGAGCGATTGTTCGAGTATCAGATCAGCGCGCTCGAGCGGCTCCGGCCTGACCCCTCGGGCCCGCGGCCCGTGACGGACATTGTTTCACGGCTCTTTGTTAATTCGACCTCACCCATCTCTCTTATCACTCAACCTGCACCGGATCATTAGACCCTTTCGGCGCGCGACGCTTTTAACCTGATAACCGCCGTTTTCATCACAAAATGAGCAGCGCGGACAGGATATACAGAATCATTCCATAACACCGTAAAAGTAGATACCTGCCAGAAGAACGAATCGAAAATTTTCAAGCAACAATGTCCAGGTATCAATAATTACGGAGATAGGCAACTTAAAAGATGGCATATTTTTCAATATTCCTAAGTTACTTTCTGTGAAATGTTAAAAAATCATTTTAGTAACTAATTCCAAGTCATAAAGTCAAATAAAATTAGTAAAACCTTGTAAAAAAATCTGGTCCAAATTTCTGCAAGCTTTTAATCATTTTATTTACTTGTATTAAAGCGATGAATTTTTGATATGCAATTTAAGTTACTCATAATGTAATCGATAGTCCAGTGTTTCAATTCGTAATTATAGATATTAGTATATTGTTAGTGGAACATTTTTGACTTTTAATCAAAGTATGACTGTGTATTATATAAAGAGTAGCTCTGTTATATCATGTTTTTCTTTTTAAATAGAAGAACAAACACAGGATACATGCGCCTCAATATTCTTACTTTTTTTAAATTAAGTTTAACTTGTGGTAAGAAAGTAGGACCATCTTGCGGGTTTCCTGGAAATGGGCTCAAACCACGGACACACCGAATCACAAGAAGAGGCTCAAATAATAAGGTATATAAATACGTCTTTACTTGTATTTCAAACCATAAATCAAAACATACATGCCTGTTACGAACAAAATCACGAATCAGCCCTGAAAAGGACTTCTGCTTATATTTTGTTTTTTTTTAAGTATTTTGATGAAAATGCGACTTTGGCACGGTACCGATGTCGCCAATGGGTGTTGATTTTTATTTAATAAAATTATGGAGGGGGTAAAATTATGTCCCCACCACCAGCCTGGCTGAGTGGGAACAGTGTGAATAACCACTTAAGCCAGGCCAATGTCGGTATTCTTAAAGACAATAAATGTTTTAGTTTTTATACTGAACAATGCCTTTCATTAAAAATATATGGAGTAGAATACGGTTGTTTTATAACAATAGAAAAATACAACTTAACAAGTACGTAATAAGCGAGGTAGGTGCAACTAAAATGGTAATTTAGGCGTCATTAAGAAAAGAGAATACAAAACAAATTAAAGAAGAATTATTAGATTATCAGGAATATTTCCATATTAATTGTGTGATATCAAATTATCACCGATTTGTGTTCTAGATAGATAACAAAAAATCGATTAACAAATGCACAACTGATCGCTACGTTGGGAAATGCATTACCAAATATTCACATTGTATTAATACCCAAAAAATTAGAAATAAATTTTCTGTGTAGAGTTTTGTGGGTTGTCAGTTTCACTTTGGCTGGTGATTCAAATCCCATTTCGGAGTGTGCGATTCCGTATCCTCTGTGCAGGACATGTATTGTGGATGTGGATGTAGTGCAATGCATTAGCTATATCACTGCTTAATCCTTTAATAAGATATATCACTGCAGCTCTAATTAATCCAATCCCAAGCCAAAAATCCAGTGCTGTTATTTCAGGATCCAATTTAAATAATCCAGGTTTAACAGTCCCGGACTGTTCACCTTTATTAAAACATCAATTGATAATCAAATGCTTCATAAAGCCATGTATTCACTAAGGGACAAATTGCCCCTCAGCGCGCGGCATAGAGTTTACGTGACGTTGCAACGTTGCGCACTGCTCCGCATTTATACATGCCGTGGCAACGTTGCCATGCGCACGGTACTCGAGCGAGCTCACTGTGACATTGCGCCGCGCGTCAGTACTACGTGGTATGTTTACAAGTGAATGCGCATGCGCTCCATCCATGTATCCATCAACATGATATTAATGTGGGAAAACGAAATTGTTCTCCAACTCATCGAGCTCTACCAAAGCCATACAATGTTGTGGGATACTTCAAACTGTGAATATATTCTTTCTCTTTGCAGTAAATAATTTCGCACCCACTACCTTTTTCTCCTCTTACGTTTTGATAAACTCGTTTAAATAAATCTATAGCAGCTGTCATCAAAAACGGACGACATTTCTGCGACAAGTGATATGTGAGTCCCGGTGTGTACACGTCAAATAACCGCGTAATTGTCCCCGAAACTTGAGCGAGATGTTGATGCGACATGCCGCGCGGAATGTTTCGCAATTTATCCCCTGGTGAATACATACTTTAAATATTTTAACAAATAAGGAATCATTCCCGGAAACATTTGGGATTGTCTGGATAAAAGTCTGAATCTGTCTAAGTAAACCTAAGTACATTTTAGTATAGAAAATATTGAATGTAAATTCGCGGGCCCACAAACTCATAGGAACATTTCGTCGGTGTACACGTACCATAATGATGTTGTATGTCTACTGCATGCTGATCGTTCATTGCTGTAAGTCATGCTCAGTGAAAGGGTTAATTCGATGATAATTTACCAGTAAGCACTGGATTGATTGCTGAATGTCAAGGAGAATCAGGGAGGAATCAAGATTAAGATCAGCTTGTGCTGTCCGTGTAATTGTTTCCTTTTCAACATGTCAAGACGAAGAAACAAAAATAAATACTAAATGAAAGAAATTTTACAAAAGTATAAATTTGTTTATTGAAACGAAAAAATTACCAATTTTTAAATAAAATAATTGATCATTATGAAGACATTCAATAAAACTCTATTAGTTATAAATATTTTAAAAGTGTAAGCAAGTCGAAAAGATTTTTATAATTAGTAATTTATAGTAAATAATATTAATTATAAATATGATAGTAATAGTAATTAAAAAATATGAGAATAATATAAAAATATGTTATGAATTTCAAAATAATATCAAAATATGTATATATAAAATCGAGTCGCGCAGAAAGAAAAAATATAATGGACGCTCCGAACTTGCTAGAGATTTATACCCTGTTTGTACCAAATAGTTATGTATGAAATCGAGGTCACGCACTATTCTATCCCAAAATGCAGAATGCATGTAATGAATAGGCACCATAATGCGTAGTGTGCAACTCTTAAATTAATTAAGCGATCATACCCATGTATATAATGATTGAAAGTATCAAACAGAGGATCACTACCATATAGGTACTCACTTTACGTCATAACTTGCATAGTAAATGGAGCAATGTGTAATGCAATTAAAAAAATATATCATATGATATATTTCGATATTGAGATCGACAAATGTTTTAAACAAAATTTTAAGTGATATTAAAAGATAAGATAAAGGGATTAGTAGGACTGGGTGAAGAAATGGCGAGGAGGTTGAGGTAGTAAAGCTAATATAATGCAAGTTTATATTGTAGCACACACAGATAAAAATAATTTACAGGAAGAGTCGAAAGGTATATGGACAAAAAATGTATAATACAAAAGGACACAAACCTTTAGAAGTGTTTTCAATATATTTACTAACATGTATAAAATAATAAAATTTAATTACAACAGATTTATTAAAAATCTTACAAGCATTTGTCCCTTACTAATAAAATAAAATACGCGATGCAATAAAATATGATATAATTTTTAAAATTTTAATTTCTGTAATGTACATACATTAAATGAGTTTTTCATGATTTTTTTATGATGCTGTCACTCACCCCTAGGGAAGGTTTCTAAATAAATTCTCATTTTTATATGTGTGTTGAATAGCTACTTTTAATGATATAAAAATTATAAGAATAATTCATAAAACTATAGCATGATAAAATTTAAATGTAAAATGTAAATCATTTTTTTATTGCAGTACTACTCTCAGAAATTCATCATAAAAAAAATTTTTACCTACTTACCATTACGCTGTTTCTCCGCAGGGATATGTAGAGAGGATAGTGCGCCGAACTATTTTGTACTGACACACAACTCTTGCCTAATCCACATCCATACATCTTTGCATTTCGTGGATTGTTGAAACTCTTAACAGGCCCATCCTCCAGTATCTGATTAATTTGGTCATGCCAAGTCTTCCGCGGTCATCTACTCTTTTTGGTGCCGTCAACACTTGCGTCATATTTTTCTTACCATTCTTTCTCGTTTAATCGCTTAACACGCCCAAACAACCTGAGCGTCCTTTTTTCAATTCTATCTATAGACTATGCAAAGCTCAGATTTTTACATTCTTTCCTAACATCCTCATTCTTTACATCATTAATGGATTCCACATATGTCTAAGTGACTTCACCTCTAACACATTCAGTCTACTTTCGTTCCTCTTCTGTCAGCTCCAGTCTTCACTTCCGTTCTTCACTTCGTTCCAATATATAGATCTTACAGCTCTTAATTAGCTTATGGAAAAAGTTATAACAGCAAGTTTCTGCTTAAGATATTTAAATAATTTTTAAAAATCATCAATATAATATAACAGAACTGTAATCACCGATGTAATTATTTAGGCTTATTTGGAGTGATAATGCCCAGAGAAAAATACCTGCCTTATCTGGCCCAATTATCAAAATATGCATATCGCAATGATAATAGTAATCTGTTCGAAGAATATTTTTTCTTCTTCTGTATGAAGGCTTGAATTTTGTGGTGACATTATTATTAAAATAAAACACAAATTACTTTGTTTTCACCACTTTATTAGATTAAAAAATCTACATGTTTCGAGAACAATGTTCTCTTCCTCAGGATTATTGTGTACTCAAGAGGAAGAGAACATTGTTCTCGAAACATGTAGATTTTTTAATCTAATAAAGTGGTGAAAACAAAGTAATTTGTGTTTTATTTTAATAATAATAATCTTCTCTTATTTCATGAAAATATACTTATAATAAAACATGTTTTATTTGCTAAAACAAAAAAAAATGTCGATAAACTACCACATTCAAATCAAATAACATCGTTAGTTGCTTTATCATTTTCAAATGAATAATCAGACATTTGTTGAAATATTGCACCACTTTCTCTTCCAACATCGTAAGTGAGCTGATGACATCGTGCGCAATCAGTCTAAGAAGTGGCCCATGAGTAATAATTGCAGGTTTCTTCAAATTTTATTCTGCTGGATGTGTGATTTGTGGAGCGTCCGCATCGCCCGGGGTCAAGCGCTCCGACGAAGGTCGGCTCGCGGTTTTCCTCAACATTTTTATGATTTCCGTTTAATTTGCTCGTTCGATGATCGATAGCTTGGGAGTTTTATTATTATTGTGTGGTTAAAAAACACTCAAATATTTATAGAATGTACTTCTGTGTATCGTTATAGAATTTTATGGATTCGTTCTTATTGATCTTGTTATATTTTTAAGAGCTATAAGGCCAAGCGCTATGTTATAATTATGAATCTTGAAATGCAATATATGCAATAATGTCTAACCGAATAAAACACATTGTGGTGAGACATAATATCTTTAAATAAAATAACTTTTTGTTTAACACCACTTTATTGAGTTTAAACCAACTAGTTTCGACTATTTATAGTGTAGGCTATTCCTAATTTGTAATTCATTTAATAGAAAAAAAACACGCATTTGACCAATCTTCGGGTGTAGATGTACTTCATAGAAATGACATAGGTGTTTGTCTCAATAATTTAGAAGCTTTAGAAATAAAAAAATCTTTAAAAACAAGTAAAAAATATTTACTTAATATTCAATTCTAGATATATTCCCCTTCCAATTAACTACACCCACCCATATCCACTCTCTTTCACCCAACCCCCACCACAGTTGACGATCTGTCTCTTTCTTCCCTTAATGCTTTCTTAATTGTTCGTAATTCTGTTTTTATTTAGTTATTATCTGAACCCTGTGGAAGACTCACTTCTGAGTCGAAACTAGTTGGTTTAAACTCAATAAAGTGGTGTTAAAATTTTTTTTATTTTATTTAAAGATACTATTTTATTTGCCGTAACTTTTCACATTAACCTTACGATCTTTATCTAATATGTTATCGCACGTCTTACGCAAAAAGGCGCTTGTAAGCTATTGTTTACTAAGTGTTTCTATGAAATGTGTGCAGTGGGGGACAAATGGAAAGCAAGAAATTAATTAATATTTTTATTAATTACAAAAGTCACTGGACACGAACTTCACTAGCGCAGTATAATGTAATTCGGACTAATTTTACATTAGTTTTCAAGAATCTTCGAACAAGTGTGAACATTTTATTCGCCGCGCCGGTCTTTATTATACTGATCGCAATCCAAAATTATTGAACACCAGGTAGGTACTCTCGTTATTTATTTCACTCATCGTTAGTTTAAATTGTTTCGCTTTTCAAAACAAATGTGATTTTGGCGAAATGCCGTCAGGTATTTACAAAGACCCGATGTTCTCGAAATTTCCGGTATATTATCGTGTATTCGAGTTATTTCTAAATTCTGGCAGAATGTTTGTAGACTATACATAGTTTTTTAATTGTTTTAGAATCTCGTGAAGATGTAAAGAAACGCACAAGGTGCTCGGTTTCAATTCTGGGCATGAAAGATAAATTTTCAGGAATAAAAAAACATTTCCTTTCATAATAAAGAAAATATAATATTTAAGAGGGATACATTTCTGGACCATTAAATGCAAATCCAGCTTCAATTGTTCCGTACCCCTGTGTTTCGGAAGGTGTGCGAGCGTTAAGTGGCCCCACAAAAAAAGGAAAAAAATAATCATTCACGCTCGGATGGCTGATAATGGAGACAATTAGGAGGGTCCATGGGACGGAAAAATAATAACCCCGTGGAACAATGGCACAATGTTCGGGCGTGCGCAGAGCCATGAGTGCTGAACCTCAGGCCTCGAGGAGGATGCCATCAATTTGGGCTCATTACTCATTACCACGGAGTGTTTGGATCGGAGCTGAAACGTTCCCTGCGAGCCATTAAAGCATCGCTTTGTAACCTCCTTTTTTAAAAATGTTTTATGTGTGATTCGTTTCACAAATTGTTGGACAATATCAATGGCCGCAATTGGGTGGAAAAGTGAACGAAAAAGTTGACATTGCTTCTAATCACGTGAATATCTCTGTAAATGTACTAACTACATAGTTCATATTTTAGATATTCCTCTGGAATATATTTATGTATTCGATAATTTTTTTTAAATATATATTCCTATTTACCAGACAAAATAAAATAAATTGTTCTCTCTAAGAAACTAAGGTTATTTTTCAATACGTGGCATGGTGCGGAGAGCGCAGTGCATAGTGCGCAGTGCGTAGTTTTTATATTTAAATATTGTAACAGTAATAACTTTTAACAATATTTTTTTCCAACAATAATTTCCCAAATAATAATAGTGGTAAATTCGTTAAATGGTTCTGGTATATTATACTCTCTGAAATGAAGTGAATGCCCCGCGATTTAAATAGTTAAGACAGCTCGTAGTGTAAATATTAGAGTTAAAGAAAATTTGCGATGCTTTAAAAGTAGTGTATTTTCAGAATTTTCAAACCACCTAATTGAAGAAGACCACACGTTTAATATTAATAGCATTATATATAATAATGGTAAGGACTAGACAATTTAATTGCATTAGAGATAAAGAAAAGTCACCAAATATTAATGATCAGATCATAAATAATAAATATGTATTTATATTCAGTAGGTATTGATTATTGTGTATCCTGATGAATCTACGTTCGTAGCAAAACCCGGTTGGTAACAATAAAAAAATTAAGTAGTGTTAAAACATGGTTATTATTTCATCAGATTAATTATTTTTTTTCTGGTACGGTTAATGTACCTTTGAAAAATTAAACATTATAAGAATCAATTTATAAATAACTAAAATCTATATCTATAAAACTCAATGTCTGTCTGTCTGTCTGTCTGTTCTCTATACAAATCCACACCGTTGTCCGATTCGATTCAAATTTTGCATACTTATGCTTTGGGACCCGGCGGCTAACAAAGACAACATTTCCCTTCTATTCTCATACCCCTTCCCCTCCCCTTGACTCATTTTCGATGCAAATCTGTACCGTTTGGCCGATCGGACTCAAAATTTGGAAACTTATTCTTTAGGACTCGCCGAGTAACATAAGCGAAATTTCCCCCCTATTCTTATACCCCTTCTCCTCCCCCTGACATATACCTGATGCAAATATGTAACGTTCGATCGATCGGACTCAAAATTTGGAAATATTATATAAATGGCAATATAGTAGGCTATTGTATAATGGGTGGAAATGGCGAACGTTGCATATGCGTAAAAAGATCACTTAAGCCAACCGTACGATAGGTCGTAAGTCCTATGTACACCCAAAAGACTTCTATACCTACTCTCCCTTAAAAAAAATACAGTTTCGTCTCTGTGAGACATCAATAATATACATTGATTGATTATTGATGTTTCTGTGACAAAATATCCAGTTTTATTCTGAAAAATTTGGACATACTCAAAATATTACAAACCAGAAGATTTAATTAACACAGATCACTGGACACTAATTTTAACAGAAATACCTTTCCGTAGTTCGTACTAAACGATGCACGACAATATTTTTTCGTGTAACGTGCTGTTAGTCTATCGCTTATCTATTTACCAGTTTACTTTCTATTATTTTCACTAACTGTCAAACTCGACAAATACTGCGTGAGGTAGCGATGGCATTGCCGCTTATATAGGAAACATTATCGTCGAATATTCTCGTTTATTTTCGTAGTTACTAGTTTATTCCAAAATCTTCTAGATCCATATCATTCGGATTTCTTCGGATATGTGCACTCCCTCTTGTTTATAAAATCTCATGACAATACAAAGATACTTTTTTAATAAAACTTAAATTGAAACAATCAGAAGTAATTGATAAAAATATTTATAAAAATGTTAATATGAGAATAATTTAACCCAAATATTTACATTAATAAGTCATTAAGTTCTTATTAAAGCAGGGTGATTTTAATTATAATACATAACTCTACAGATATTGGCTGCTAAGGTAACAAAATCAAATTTAATAGGCCGGAGCGAAAGAAGCCGGGCATTTCGGCATTCGCCGGCAATTAAAGTGACGTCACGTCTAGGTCGTAATGCTTCCACGGTCGCAAGAACGGGGACTCGTACCAAAAATAAATTAAATACCCTAATTAGAAGTTCCTCTACGTCTCTTCCTACCACCGCCACCGCCGAGAAAGGAAAAGTCAATGAATTATCCTGAGAAGACGTTTTATAGTAAAATCATGGATTCTAGTAATTTTGCAAAAAGTTGCATTGTTTACACATTTTTTATATATTTTTAATAAAATAAATGTATTTTAATAGTTCTTTGACTGAACATTAAGAGTCAAACTGTTTAATTTTTTTACTGCACGTACTTAATTAAATGGGTAATGCTATTTTGGTCTCTGAGATCCAATTTTTTTCGTAGAATAATAATTTGAAGGAATTATTTTTGAAAAATTAATAAATTAAATATTTTGGTAGTGAGTAGTCTTGTAGTCGATTAAAAAGCACATGTTAGGTACAGTGAAACTGTTATATTTGTCAGTGTGAATTGCTAAATAAGATAAATGAACATTAAATTTAGCCGGCATTTTTATTCACTCAGCAGTAGTTTATTCGTAAAAGCATTAGTTAGTATTTCTTACATACGTAGTCAAAGGTGTGTTCCTCTGGTAATATTTCAATATAATTACGGGGATACTTACATCTATTAGTCATTTTATCGCGATTTATCTGTCATTGTGTTGACGATTTATTTGAATTTAAATAACCAAGTATCCATATAAGTAAATTCAAAGTAAAAGTGATGTGCATATTTTATATATTTTTTTAAGAATCTATCGTTCCGGTATCATATAAGATATATCAATAGGTACCTATCTATACATGACATATTCCTTTTTCCTAATTGTATGATATTTATAATATAATTTATCAAACTTTTTGGCAATTTTTATAATGTTTTACATGAGAGATGAACTACCTCTCAATAATTGTCTAAAAAACAGAATAATCAAGACAGCTACAATTTTCAATCATACATCTATAACTTGTATATCATACACACATAACTTTGTATTTTTACACATTAAACATCGAAGGGAGATTGATGCCAAAGGCGCTGCTCCCTCGCTTGATATATGTGCCTTCTAATACACAACCTCATCACATATATTCCTTACAGTTTTAATGATATGGAGACGTGATACACAAGCTACCTCACGCTACATACATAGATTTATTTATGAGCCTTTTATATACTCAGATAGATATATTGAAATATACTTATAAATTTTTAATTTTAATTAAACGACTTTGTATTAACCACATAACTAGTAACTATGTTCATAGATTGATTTGTTTGCTAGAATAGATAATGGATAGTCTACGTCCGTCCTGATGAAGATACAGTGATATCGATACCGGTAGACATAGATTTACTGGTTAAGTGGTTAATACAAAGTTGTTTAATTAAAATTAATAATTATGTCCAAACTCAATGTTAGTGCTATAAACATCGAATATATTCTTATAAATGTTATGTGTACATACGATGTACATCAATTACACATATTTATCTGATATACTAAAACCTTCGATTACCAGTATTATTCGTTCTTGAAACGGGTTTGTACTCCAAAGCAGCCATATATCAAATTGTATATTCTTTGAATTGCGGTATTCCCACGTCTATTTCTGTAAATGACATTTTATTAAAATAAAAAATCTTTTTTTCCCCGATGAAACAGAAAAAAATATTTGCCATAGAGATGAAATAGGAGTGTGCATTAGTTTCTGTGTGCAGACATACCTCGAGGCGTTCTTTGATGATCATTTCCCGCTAAAATTTCTTTATTGAAACAGAGGATCGCAAAAAATGCGCGACTGAAACTATTTTTTCATTAGAACAAAGTCACGTAAAAACGCGGGGACCAGGTTTTTCAAACCAAAATGAGACACCTTAATTACGTATGTATCAATAATTAAAAAAGTTATATTTAAATTGATGATATCAGACTTAAAATTTTACCACCAATAATTTTATTTCTCCCATAAATTATATTCACGGAAAATTCAGTAAGCGTTAATTAATAAATGTAAGAAAATATTTATTAATCTCATAAAGAAACTAGATGGATGAAGCGTGTTGTTGGACGCTTGTCTGAAGGTCTAGCCCTGGTATTATTTCCGAGGTAAGTTTGTAAAGCTCAATTTTAAATATAAATGAATAAATCATTAATTTTTGGAACTATGTACTTGCTTAATTTACTACGCGATGCGCCTTATAAGAAGAGAATTTCAATATAAAAATATAATTGTTTAAAGCTAGAAAACATTTTGTGGCTTGATTATTGTATTAAAAATTAAAATATTTTATTTTTATTTTTTTAATTCAAAATTTTACAAATACATTTTTTTACAATAAAGATAGAGACAGTTACTTATAATGGATATTTCTCTCATTACATTTACATTATCATTAAATTATAAATATATTATATATTATTCTAGAGAATTATATAATAAAATGTGTACACAATTTAGTAACAAGTAGGTGGCTTACATATATAATATAATAAAAATGTTATTAACTCTGAAGGTATTTTTTAACGTTTTTCTTAAATGCCTCATAATTTTTTTCAATCCTCATTTCAACAGGCAATTCATTAAACCATATCATACTTCTAAATACATAGTTTTAAACTACTTATTAATATATATTCGTAACAATCTAGATGCATTAATAAGAATAGCCAAATAATATATAAACAAATAAATATATCCGGTTTTAAAGTTGTTCCCTCTCTTTTTGCTTAACCCTTTTCCTCCCTCCCACTTAGTTGACATTCCGTCCCTCGCTGATTTTCTTTCCCTATGTAAATGTCTGTACTTGGATTAGTCTATATTTTATTTTCCTGATGAAGGTTGAGACCAACCGAAACTAGTTGACGAATATATAGTAATAAGTGGTTTAAAACTAAATATTTGATTTTATTTTAAATTTTAATAAAAATGTAACAAAAAAAAATTACGAGAAAGATAATGTAAGTTAATACATACCTAATTTTTACACAATTATATAAATATGTATACGAAATGAAGAGCGTTAGTATTAGTCAATGGAAATTTTAATGATTTTTTATAAATTTTACATAATTTTGTGTAATTCTGAATAATATTTTGTATTTGGTAGAATGAAATAGAATTTAAAAGCATTATAAATGTTTATATATTACGTGTAACAAATAAAAATCCCCATTAAATGCTGCCTCTCTGCATTTCATGCACATAATTTGGAAGCTGTATATTTGATTATATTCAAATTATTCCAAGAACACAATTACTGGACTTTGTCCCCAGAGGGATCGTCATTAATCAAGTAATATTATCTAGATACACCTACACATATACTGTTTCATGGAAATGACCGTTATCAACAACATATGGTGATAGGGTAGTTTAAAGTGAAGCAAGGCACATAAATACGATAAATTAAACATTCCAATCTTCGATAAATATGATAATTAATCACGAGTGAACGTTGTGCTGTGTAAAGTGATAATTTAAAGCCAAACCAATGACAGGTCATAAGCCCTGTGAACACTTCTATACCAACTTTCCCATATGGCTTCGTTTCTGTGAGACATTAATAATATACCTTGTATAGCTGTCTCTTATTCAAATTGATTGATTACAGATTCGAATTGATAGAATTGAAGATTAAGATTAACAATGTCCTTAAAATGCGAAAGGCTTTTTGAGTAAATTCAACCAGTAAAATAAAAAAATGTGTTTGACATCCGTAAACGCAATGTTAAACTATTATTTATAAACGAGATAAAAGAAAAATAAAGATAAGACACCTCAGTCTAGTAGTGAGCTCGCAATATAGTTTGCAACATCAAAGTAGCATTCTTTACCTGACGCGAGATTCTTTTCACGGAACTCAAATTATCTATCTGCCCTTCACAAAAGAGATTTCAAAAAACACAAATAATATATCAAATGTAAACTCTACCCGAAGTGAAATGTAGATTTTTTGATCATTTTATATACAGCGTGTAACAGACTTAGTCAACGTGTACCCGAATCCAACGCACTAAAAATAACTTATAAAAACCAGTTAATATTTTTTTAGAAGCGCTTAAATCGCTGTTAATAATAATTGTTTAAAGTCGAGGAAAATGAATGAAAAAAAAAGATGCAAGTGAATTTCAGTAATTAAAAGTTTTTTACTACATTGTTTCTTACCGTTTTATATGAAGTATTTTTAATCGTGTATTTAACAAAGTTTTTTAACAATGTTTTTGCTGAGTATTTTACTAAGTGTTTTACTTAATATTATACAAAATATTTTAATAAGTTTGTTACTACGTTTTTACTAAGTATTTTACTGAGTATTATACTATGTATTTTACTATCTTTTTAAGTAAGTATTTTACTAATTATTTAACTAAGTATTTCTCATCTCATCTTTTTTCCCTTTTCCTATTCGGGTCGGGGACCCATTGCATCGACAAGGCGCCTCCATTAGTCCCTGTCTTGAGCTGATTGTGTGGCCTTCGTCCATTTTAGTCCCATCCTTTCCTCACACAGATTCTGGAGTTTCTGGAGGCCTCACTGTGTCTGGGGCGGCCCACTGGACGCCTTCGCTCAGGAATCGGAATCTACTGATTCCGAATTTTATTCCGAATTTTATTATAATTCGATTCCGTTTTTTATGAATTTGGTCACCAGACATTCTTAGTACGTGCCCAAGCCACCTCAGTTGCGATTTTTCTATGAAGAGTAGCAGTGGTTCAATGTTAAGATCGTCTCGGCTCGTCGAGTTTCTTATTCGATCCTATTTTGTAACCCCTGCCACTCCTCTCAAGTACCTACTTAATTTTGTTCACTTGGACTCTAGAGCCTGTTCGATTGTTTAACATCTATATTTGGTGACCGTACGTAAGTGTCGGGTGGTATACCATTTTGAACACTGCCATCTTTATCTCGTATCTTATTATTATATCAAACATTTGACTATGTTTCTTGCTAAGTATTTTACTGATTATTTTACTATGTTTTTTAATAATTATTTTAATTATTTTTATTTATTTGTTATATTTATTTATATATACATGTTTTTTTATAATAAATTGATTCTATGTTATAAAATTTTTACAGACATTATACTCCCCATAATATGAGCCAAAACTCGAGCTTATGGGAGGAGTATTTACAAGCTAAATTAAAGTATAAAAGGCAGAAACTATTTAGAAGTAGTATTTTTTTTTATAATACGGAAACTATTTTAGACATGTGGGCAATGTTACAATTCATCGTTGTCAAAAAAAAACATGTTTTGACTTTGTTTTTTCCTAAGTATTTTACTGCTAGTCTCCAACCCTCAATTTCTCTTGCCGTTTTGTTGCTGTGCCAAGAAATTAAAAAAAAAAAATTAAAAAATTTGTGCCAAAAATGTGTTGTTACAATGCAACAAATTATAAAAAAATCGTTCCACCCTATTTCATATAGCGGATTTTATGATATTTACGAGTATATCTTAAAAAAAAATATTTCATTTCGATAGAATTAAAAATTGTATTTGATCCCGCTGGGCTTAAAGTGTTTGTTCTTTGACATTGCGAGAAAAAAGTACGTGGAGTCCGTTGACGATTATGGACAAAACTGGTAACGAGCTGCCATCTATGGGCGCGAACCGCAACCTTGAATGTGTCAATGCTAAATAATTATGCCCCGGATGGATTGCACGCCCGGTCGTGTTCGTTCATAACACAGGTGCTCTGACGTCATAAGTCATTCTCGAACATTACACATTGAGATGTTTATGTGGAACACGACCTGCGCATGATTGCAGTATTGTTGAATCGGGAAAGGAAGATTAAAAATGCCAGTTATTTAAGGATTGACCAACATAACAACATCTAGAAAATTGTTGGTCATTGGTCATCTTAATAATTGAAGAGAGCCTTGTGTCACAAACTCACGATCTGCTTTAATCAAAATTATTAATATAAATCATTATTATATGACAAAAAAAGTATTTATTTTATTACATTAAAAATATTTCTTTCAAAAAACTAACTAATTATCACACCTTTATCCTCTCAGGGATAGGGATAAAGGACAGAACGCTACATTCATCTATCTTGGCGCAAACCTTTTGCATTGGCTGCATTCATACATCATATCTATCATGCACGCTTTACGGTTATAGAAGCTTTTAACAGGGCTATACTCCAATATTTATTGTATCTCTTTTTGCTTTTGCACTTAAAATTGTTGTTGTTTTTATCTTTTCTGTTTATAAAGTGCATAGTATTTAGTAACAGTTCAACATTTAATTGTGAAAAAGAACCTGCAGACAAACGTCTTTTTAGACATTTTGTGGGACTTTATATATTACAAAAGTAAAGAAAATAAATAGAGAAAAAATCAAATAGAGCCAGTTCTTTCGTCGATGCTCTCTATTCCTGCTGCCGTCATATATTTTTAACCATTCTTTCCTCGATCATACGTTATACATTACAAAACCATCAACCTTGCTGCTTCCAGCGTCATATTCACGTCTTATTTGTTCATTCCTCACTCTATCGACCAAAGATTGCGCCTTAGTTACCGTATTTCCACAGCATTACTTTCATTGCTTTTACCTTCACTTCCATACATTGGGTACCAGAACTTCTGAATGAACAGAATGTTGGCCAGATATAATAACATAATAATAATATACACAATAATCCAGAACTTCGTTGTGAAACGCCAGTCTTGTTTCACAACGAAGTTCTGGATTATTGTGTATATTATTATTATGTTATTATATCCGGCCAACATCCTTTGTAATAACAGTTTATTCAAATCAACATTAGAGACGCCTCTCATTTCAGTGTCGCATTGCAAAAACATTAATTGAATTCAGGTTCAAATAAACTTCATCTTTGCACTGAGATGTCAAATACAAAAAAAATATTGGTTTATGAAAATAACAGAAAATTTAATTTTTAATTAAATAATGCACGTC
>JADDOH010005671.1:0-21188 GCA_016648135.1 Agrypnia vestita | reverse complement strand
CGCAAAGAATTAGCTATTGTTACAGCTTATGTTTATCCAATTTTGATATTAGGTGCTATCAACATACTCAAAAATAATTATTTAATTTCATTAAGTTACCTACCAAATCGTCAGCAATATAAAAACTTGAAAAAATGTATGATTAAAACACTGCACCGAGAAAATTTCTTAGGAATGTTTCACATAATCCTTTGGATGTTAGACATCAATAGATTGGATATAATTTGACATGAAGGGAAAGCAGAACAATAAGAGTAGCAACAATAGGGTGAAGTCCAAGAAACGTAACTCCGCTGATTCGAGCAGTAGATTCGGTTTTAGGAATCTACTGCCCGAATCATTTACGATTTGTGAATTCTTTCAAAAACTATTTTCAAACCCATAAAAAAATTATAACTGATGTGAAAACAATTTTCAAAAGGTGTGAATGTAGTTTTCGCAAACAAAATGCTCCTCGTCTTTATAAAATAATTTTCCCCATAAATATATAGTTTATTAACGCATATATGTGACTGTACTAGCAAATACTGTACACATATATGACTGTACTTAATAAATTACAAAATATATATCTTCCTTAATTCTAACAAATATTTTATGTATCACAAAATTCAGTTAATGAGGCCTAAAATACAAAAGTGAGAGATGATTTTGTCTTTGTACCTTGAGTTAGTTGTTGAACAAAGGCTGGTGTTTAATCATTCAATAGGTACGGCTTCAGTACAGCATACATTAGCAATCCAGTTGTTTCTACAAAAGCCGTGTGGACGCACACATATCCTCGATTCATAATGTTCTAGAGAGATGCTCTAATTCTTAACGTGTAAATATTATATAAAGGACAGAATGGAAATTAACAAAAATTTGTGATGGTAAATTTCCTGCTTGTAAATTCTTCCGTCAAAGGATAGATAAGCCAACAAATTGCTAATTTCTGGCAAAAGGTTCAAACGGTCCTGTCCTACAACTTTGAGTCTACAACTGTCCTACAACTGTCCTACAACTTCAAATATTAGAAAACAAAAGTGAATAGTTCTTCTGAAGGTGTGTGATGAATTTAAGTCTTATTTAAGTAAATAACTGAGTTAACATCAATTTATTTGACACAAAATCCACATGTTACGATTCGTATTCCCTGTTCGTATTTCTATTTTTTATAGAATAAGGTGGTGCACACGAAATTATATGACTTCAATGAAAATATTTGAGCAAATCGGCATGCCCCATTGAAAAATGAATGGAAAAAGTTAGGAACCCAAAAAATAAAAGATATCATTCATTTTAATATTTTGACATTTATATAACATCCTGACAATGGAAATGTTTTTCCGAAACATGTAGGTGTAATAAATGAATGTAGTAGATTAAAACAAATAATATAATTAATTTTTTAAAATGTCAATCTACAAAGTTACTCAACCAATTGAAAAAATAGAAATGTTTCAATCCAATGCTTTAAGAGACGTCGATGTAAATTATTTAAAAATACAGTAATTAAGAATAAGAGAATATTTGTAATACCACACGTTTAACGCCAATTCTTGTATGTACTACTGGAATAAACTGTAGTCATCTGCATCTTTTCCTTTTCTCTGCACACCCTTTACTTTTTATGCAGTGTCTTATCCATATTTATTATTCCTTTTCATTTTCTTTTTAGATACTTAATGTATTGTTAATTTTCTATTTTTTTGTTATTTTCATACTAAAAAAACTGATTAGAAACGTTATGTATTAACCGATGTAATGTAAGTTTCTTTGAGTAAATAATAAAAAAAAGTAATAGTTAAGAATGGTGACATAAGATTACCTATATCTTTTGATGAGATAACTTTTTACTTTACCAAAAAGACATATTGTCTAGTGACACATTTTACTGTTTTACACTTTATTATATTTATGGAAATAAATTAATATTAATTAAAATAATATGGAAATTATGAAATTTAAAAAAGTGTTGGTGCTCTACATATACAATTTCAAGGAATTTAATTTTTACCGATTTGATTTCAACCAATCTTGTACAATTTCGATCCATCACTGGGATTGTTACATGCTATAACTAGGAGAGTGTTTTATCTTAGCTATCACCGTTTTTGCTATGAAGATTTATTACAGTCAAAAAAATATATTCAGAAGGCCCGTTTAAAAACACAAACATGTTCACAATAAACGTCTATTTTGAGTTTTCTGGGGTAATCTGCGGCGTTTCTGTGACCTTTTCTGTGATCGTATCCCATTGCAGGGTTTATCATCAGGTTGTGTTGTATTATTGTTGGTATTATGGTTAAGTATTGGTTTACAATCGAAAGCAGAGTGAATCGTTGTCAGTATTGGGTAGTACTGGGTAGTAACATCGTGTCAAAAGCGAGGTGTTTCTGTGTTTATGTATTTCTTGTCAATATCGTGTCGGAGACACGTATTGTCACGAGTTGTCTCTTGTTATGTGAATATTTAATCTATTTTCGGATAGTGATCTATGCAGAATCTGCAACGAGATTGATTTTGAAGCGCCGAATACCATGGGGTTTTTAATTTCCGGGTGCTTATAGATCTCAAGTGCTTCCTTGGCAAGATGTGCACGGTGTCACTTGAGCCTTCTTAGGGTCTTCGGTTCTGCAAAAATATGGCACCCAGAAAAATACATCGAAAATGAATGTTTATACGTTTCAAAACAAAATTTTATGTTGGATTTTTATTATTCCCGATTAAAGTCACGCGCACCCTCTATCATAACAGTGACTTCGCGGAGATGAATTTTCAAAGCCTGTCATAATGTAAGTATTACGTATTCGGGAGCAAGATGATTAATTCATAAACATACTCGCCGGCTATCAAGCTAGATACATTGACATCTGTGTAATCTGTTACCAAACTGCAAATTGTATTCCGTCCGGGGCCCCCTATATCTGGGCGCCCGGGTAATAAATAATGTAGAGCTCGTAGTATGCTAATGCCGGTCCGCCCCCGCGACGGCCGGACACGGGAGCTCGCTGCTCTCTGCTCTCTGCTCCGGCCTCGTGTGCCGACTGACGCGGAATAGCCAGTTTTTTTGACAACCAAAAGATGGCGCCAGCAGTTCACGAGATTATCTAGATTTACGGTGGTTACCGCTAGACGCTATGAAATTAATTAGGCATACCTAAATTTATGTGCATATGTTGCATGGAACGGTGAATTATAAGTTTAGTGAGTTAAGTTACACCGCCCCGGGAGCCTAAAATTTATATAAAAATTGGGTGATTTTTTACAAGAAGGTAATAAATTATTAATTATTAATGCACATTTTAATTTTTTGAAAAAGAAAAAATGGCCACATCACGTCCATTATCAAAGAGCTCCACCATAGTGGCTGATATGCAATTTAGAAATCAAGTAGGTACTCGTTCAAAATGTAATAGGTATATCCAATTTGGAAAAAAAAGGTTTTTGTAAAATTGGAAACAGTTTGAAGAAAATATATAATCGGTTGTTTTTATCAAGTGACTTATTGGATTAAAATCATCGTCATCATCATCAATCGTTTCTAAATAAGTGCACGTCCTTTTTACCAGTCTCAAATAAACACGCACAGGAGAATGTTGCAACTGAGTCGTAGCGGATGAGCTCATTTTTTTCAAAATTTTCCAATAAAATAATTGTTTTATATATTCTTTAATGATACTTTATGAAAAAACAAAACAAAAAATAATATAAAATAGTAAAAAATCACGAATTTATTCATAATTTTTAGGGTTTTTTTATTCAGTTAATTTTACGATAAGGGTTAAACACACATATCAATAATGTATTTAAATATGACATCATTAAAAATGAAGAAATGAACAATAAATATATATTATATTTAAATACATAATTCTCTATGTAACAATATCAAACACAAACCCCATAAGATGGTCATGTTTACACATTTACATAAACCTACTATGATTTCGCGGTAATTTTATTTGTTGTGAAAGTAAAATTTTAATTGGAATTTATTTCGTGACAAACTGAAGAAAATTAAGTTAAATATAATACAATTTTGAGTTATGAAATTAATGAAAAATTTTAATAATTAATGGAAAAAAACAGAATATAAAAAATAGTTTTTCAGAAGATAATTATGTGTTTTGACTCATATATCACTGCGACATAATAATAATGAATTAATGTAAAGCTGGAATTCAAAAAATTCTGTCATTTATACGAGAAATAGCTAATAATAAAATGATTGTGTTGAATACTTTAAAATTTAATACTTTAAGGATTTGTGTTTAATTATACTTAGAATATTGGACAACCTTACTTTCGATTGATATCTACCCATTTGTATTAAATATAGGGTCCATTTTAAAATTATTTTTCAATAAGTAAACGATTTTCAATTAGTTTTACGAGTAAGTACACTGTATAATTTCTGAGCTTAGATTATATAAAAAACGTTGATATGATGTCTTTGATGTTTTTGGTAATCGTGAACTATAAAATTGCAACATGACTAAATATATAGATTGGTAAATAAATAAATATATAGATAATCTAGAACTTTGTTTTCTTTAAAAACATCCGATGAATACCTAAAAAGTAGACCATTAATCATTCCGACAATTCCCTTTGTGTTCTTTTATTGCAGATTCTAATAATGTTTCCGCTGCTTACAAGACTTTGATACTATTTTCTTTGCAGTCGATTTATCGATTTTTTATCATAAAATAATAATTGTACCGTTGAAGTCAATAATGTTTAATTTTCTATCGTGAAGTAGTGTTAGTAACGTTACATGCTTTCGGAATCAATTCAAAGGATAAACAACTCATTTTAATAAATTATGCTTTAAAAAGTGGTAAAAATAAAGATTTATTTCATCATCTTTTACTTCGAGAATTTTAAAAATGTTCTAATTTATCATAAACTCATAGAATCGGTTGCCATACTTTTTTTTCCTGACCAATTATTTCATAAATATTTTTATAAACTCGTCAATACTGCAAGATTTATCAGGTTAACTTCGAAGATTGGAAGATCTGGAAGTCATTCGAATACGAGCGTATCCGGGAATATTCGAGAGAAAACGTTCCTTACAAAGAGTTCCATCGAGTTAGATAGCTGAAGAGAACCATAGATATGCAAAGTGTGAAACCCGTACGTAGGACAAATGGCGTGAATAAAGTGTGTCCCAGAGACAAATTGAATATTCAGTGTAACAAATTAGTGCGAATTTTATAATTATTAATTAAAAGGATAGGTAAATTAGGAGAGATTTGAAACAAAGAGAGGTGTACATATTTGAATCAAAAGGAAGAAAAACGTTCGACGATTGCTCAACTTTCTTAAATATTTCCAAATTTCATAATCGCGTTCTGCAGACCACTCCACGGCTGATCTTTATGTTTTAACAGGAATGTTCACAAATCGTCACAGATGTAAGCTGAATGCTCCAAACATATAAAATCTAGAATTCAGTGTACTCCAATTAGCAATCTTCTGGTGACTGCATTTAAAACATTTTTTAAAAATATTACTGCGTTTGCTTTTATACCCGTCATATTACTTCTTGTTCTATGATGTGAAATCTTTCCATGTTAAGGCTCTTTATTTCACGTCAAAAGGAGACATTAACACAACAGCATTTTGTAGGAACAATAATATTTTTTTAGGTTAACGTATTTTTAATATTACATGTGTACCACTGTATAAGAAATATTGAAGACTTATCGTCGTCGCATGCTCCATCATTATATCTTTCCACACATTTCTCTTAGTAATCATATTTCCACCCCGTTCAGTCTGCAAATAGTATTAGTTGTATCACAACCTTATGGACATATTGTCATAAGTTCACAGGGTGATCCCATAATACAAATGAAATTTTATTTTTCGCTTCAACAGGCCAGGAGGCCCAATTACGAAACACATCACAAAACACCCAGTAAACAACCAAAATTGTAACCTCACCGGGAAACGAACCCGGAACCCTCGGTGTCGGAGGCCAGTGTCATACCGACTGCGCTACGAGGGCCGCCTAAAATTAATAAAACTTTAATAATACGTAATTCTTAGAATATTCCACACACAGGTCTTCTTTACTCACTTTCTTTTCTATGTTCGCACGGCTCGCTACCGGTTCAAACAAGACTGAACCCTCGCGCCCGCTGAGACACAATTTATTATAATTGATTTCTCTTTTTATTTCGCATTTCTCCAGTTCCAAATTATCCAACATCTAGAGTGTTCAGAAAACCTTCGATATATGCGGTTCTCCTCATTTTTAGAATCTAGTGACAACATAAAGAAACTAAATAAATCGCTCATCTCATCGTAATAAATAAAACGTAATCTATTTAACTCCTCGAACTACAATATATGAATAAATTCAACATGAAACATACATTTTAAGATCAGAAAGGCACATACAGAAGTAGTTTCTGCTCTCCTAGTCACTACTCAAAGGACTAATGTAGAAAGATTTAAATATTAACGACTACTCTTAACCTTCTTTGTGAATCACTTGCGTAGTTGTTGCCCGCGTCCCGGGCGGATACGCAGGAGAGAGCTTTAAAAATTCATGCCGCTGTTTGTATACGTCACTTATGCCCACTTCCAGAACCCAGTCGTTTGAGATATATCATATTGAAAGAATGGGAGAGTATGAATTACTTAATGGGCCAACATTTATGAGACCTCCCAAAACCTACGACCCTACCTCAAGCTCGATGTATGTATTTACTTTATAAACTGGTAGCTTCGTGCGGCCAGTACTTGGGAAATGAGATGAATTTCCGCGCAAAAAATCAAAATATAAAAAAATCATTTTATTCATTTTATTTCTGCAAAGTAATTCCCATCAGATTTAATATACTTACACTTTTTCCAGTATAAAAGTTAACTTATACACTAAATTTCATCCCTACAAGATGGAAGTACTGCGTGTGTAGGATCATTCACACCAAGGTTTGATATCAGACAAAAAGTGTGAAACAGAGCTGCGTAATATCTCCGTGGATATTCAACTTGTATTTGGATAGGATAAAAAAGGGTGTATATTCAAAAACAAAATTTTAAGCAGAGAGAAAAAACACTGAAATAAATAACCAGAATTACATTTTTTTTTATTTTCTAATATTCACTTGCCAATATGTTTCCTATTTTCTACTCATATTATTAAGCAATTCCGGTGACATCGTCGATATTTGCTACTATGATATGAATATGGACCATTTTTTTCACGTTAGTCAACTTTGGACAATATTGAGTTGAAATCATGAAAAATAAAATATTGCACATGGTGCATACTCTTGTATAGACCATTTTAAAACAATAATATTGCTTTATGACCTGATGTACTAAATATATAGTCTAGTAAGTAGGATATACATATTATGCAAGGAAAGTGACGTTATCATGAATGTTAAAAAGTCAAAAGTGACGGTACTCGAAAATTAGGAATGAAAGACAACGTGTTAAAATAGGGCGTACGAGAAGGCTGAGGCATTAAATGGTTGTTTTTGACCAGAAATTATTTGATAAAATATTTTTTTCAATTTTTCTCTTAAGTAAAAAATCGCTAAACCACATCAAAACACATGCATCTTTTTCAACAGATATCAATAAAGTAAGCATCTAATATGTTGTGATGGTCGACATAGAGATAGATTTAATAAATTTAGAAAATCTTAAAATAATAATATTCAAAAAAGCCAAGTATGGACATCAAAAATATATTTCTTCTGGTTTGAATCGTTTAAAAGTAAAAGCCTGATATATTTCTCAAGATTCTATGTATTACAAGAGGCTAACAAAATATTGAATATTCAGCTATACAAGTAATATTTTCTTGGATCTTTATTATACCATAGATATAATTCTGTGTTAAATTAATATTGTTTGCCAATCCTAATAGACTCGATCTTGTGAGTAGGTGCGAACGAGCCTTTATTATTTATGAATAGGAACAGCAAGTCTCGCGTGTAGCGAGTGCTTTACCATTATCTTAACGAAACGGACCAATCACAGGCGCGCTTTGCCTTCGACGGGTTGAGCCGGAGGCGACCGTCCTGATGGCTGAATCCGGCCAATGGCGAGCGCCGGCGGTGAGGTCATCGCGCATAGGATGAGTCACTGCACTAGCGTGGATTTCAGAGGTATGGTGAAATCGTTACTATAAAAGGAGCGAACACGATATACTCAGCCCCTTCAGTTCGAGACCAGACTTGCGAGCGGGAGCGCTGCCCAACAGACTACCGACGGAGCCCTGAGTTCCAGAACAGCATTTGCGGACGGAGTTGCTGCCCGGACTTATGGAGGAATCTACCATTCATCAGTACCAGAGAGGATCATACCGCCACTGTGTAACAGCTAAGGAACACATTTATATTATCTATCGATTAATTATTTTCACTATTGAAATGTATTTATTTTGGGAAGATTTAAAATCGGAGCAATAATGTATAATTAATATCACGATTTCTTGTGTGATCTTGGCTCAATTCGTACGGGAATATCTCCCAAACGAATATATTTTGATGCTTGGGGATTTTCATACCATTTGTATTAACAATTGATTTTACGGAGCTCTATAAGCAGTGCGTAATAGATTCATAATATTGTCGACGCGTTATGTATTGCATAACCAGATATCAATCCAAATCGTACGAGAAATTCTTCCGAACGAATATATTTTAAAGTATGGGGATTTTCAAACTATTTTTACTAATAATTGAATACACGTAATTCTATAAGAAATGCTTAGTAGCCTTATAATAATTGTGTTGCATAAGTATTGCGCAATCCGGTCTTCAGCCAAGTCTTTATGATTTGAGTACCTCGGTACATCTGGCTTAACAAGTAGCTTCAGAATGACGAGTAAAGGACAGAATGGGGAGATCTAACTAAAGATTGGGGATATCTGGTTTGTGTTAGCCTAGCTGGCTGAGGGGTGGATGATTGCCGGCACTTGGGCGTGGAACCCGCACAAGCCCCTGCAGGGCCCCTTAAAGGCGGGGTCCTCCTTGTTGCTCGGGGTCGTCAATAAACCGACCACCTAACCTCATCTGGCGCAAACTACTTAAACCAACAAAAAGGTTCCCTTTGTCTTTGGAAGGATTTCCATGCTTGAATGCTGTAAAACCTTGATAGAAAACGTTAACTTCTATTTCGTCCTCTGTAAGAAAGACAGGGCCAGAATAAATATAAAAATCATTCACTCATATGGAATAGCTGGGATATTATAAATATGTTACTAACACTCTAACATTTGTCCAAAGTAAATGTTGCAAGATGCAGAATCGTGGGACGCCGCTCTGAAAAGGCATAATGAGATTGCACAATAATTTGTAACATCGCTGACTATGCCCGCAAAGGAGGCTAATGTCGTCATCAATTCGTACCAAAAGAGTACATGATTCTTCAAACACCGGCCTAAAAGAAAGGCGCCTCAAGACAACACACATCATCAGAAACTCGTACCAAAAGAGTACGGCCTTCTCAATTATAAGCCTAAAAGAGGGCGTCACGGGATCACATCTCGTAAAGAAGAGATAGAGTCTCGGGATGCAGTAAGTTCCGGAGGAACAAGGGGGGCCGTTTAGTCACTTAGGAAGTCGGCCACCGGGTTTAGGCGGGCGCGGAGCCTCTACCCCTCTCAGCAGAGATGCTGAGGGTTTAAAAAACCAAAATTAGCATTCAAAGAAACTATTATTTCATATAAACTCACGGGCTGTTGTAGAATCCTTTCGAATAAACCATCCCCGAGACCTTATCTATTTATTCATAAAGAAGTTTCACTTCAAAAATGTGGTATTTCGTAGATAGCAAATATATGTATTATTTTCCCACGGAATTAATATGAACAGGTTCATACACGTCTAAGACGACACCATTCAAGGTAAGAATATGTTAATATAAAGTGTTTAAAATTATTAATTTCAGTGTTATTTAATATGTGAATTTCTCCTCTTTATGCCGTTCGATTGATTTTATTGGGTTTGTCCAAACGGAAATGTTTTATTTCTAATACACGAATTCTTCTGGTGAACGTATTTTATTGTAACATAAATGTATAGATTATTAGGTTCGTTAGATGTTTTTATTACGTAATATTATGCAATTGTTTCCACACTGCTCCTATAAAAGAATTTGAAGTTATTACGATACACAACGGGGTCCTTCATCCATTAGACGAATCATGTGCCAATTCAACGACGTATTACGAATAGTATATATTGTATTTATCGAGAATTAGTCGCATTTATTATTTCTAGTGAGGGTTTTAGTATTGGTTCCAGGCGCCATTATGAGGCGGAAATAGTTCATATTCATAGCCCGACTGCAATAGGTATTTTTGTCGCGTAAGAGGTAGCACTTTTAGGAATATAGCTGTGTTTTACGTTTCGTCCCTGACGGACAGGATGGTATAGCTGTGGCTATTTAGGTAATATACTTAGTAAATGCAAAGGGCATTAAGTATTATCGATTTCGTCTGCGAACCCAAGATGTTAGAAATATTTTAGTTAATATTGCATTCAAAAGCGCAATTTTCACAGAATAATTATTTCCAGTTAATAATATATATTTTAGTTAAATGTATAGTTAGCACAGGCAGAGCATGGATATTGTATGGAATGCTTTATTTTTAATATTTCATAGAAGGTGTAATGTTTTATTCCGCGACCCTTTTATAGTTACAGCGTATCTGTCGACTTCAGCCGTTGCCACCCGCGCCATACAACTGTTTTCGCTGACATCATACGGCGAGTGACTTTATTCACTGCAATGAAATTTATATTATTTAATATTATTTTCTACGACGTGTTTTTGACGGGTAACCCCATAGGATCATCACATTGTTAGCCGCGGCCAGGAGTTGGCAAATTAATTGAGTATAATAGCTAAAATTAATTTCAACTCGCGGCGGTTAAGCAACGGCCTTTTAAATAAATTATTAATACAGAATTCGTCGTTAATACGTTAGGAAGACCCCATCTATCACCTGGATCATCACAGTGCTTACCGTGACCAGGAGAACGATATATATTGAAATACAATAAAATGCTTTATAATATTAATTGAACATCATTTCGACATTAAATACAGTCTGCTCGATTTGATTAGGACCCACTATCTCTGTGGATCACTACATGTTCTAGTTTTGTTATAATAGAATGTTAAATACGTGTTGATAATAAAGCATTCATTTGCGAATGATATACTGCAAAATAGTGTAATTTGAAGAATAGAGTTCAGTTTAACTCGTTTAAAGTGATTTTGTTTATTGAATAGTATATTAATCATTAATTAATAAAACGCTGATTAATTTCCAGTGTTTTAATTCATTTCTCCCTAGGCACGATACGTGACAATGTTCTAGAGAGAAGGAAGTCATGCGGGACCAACTTTTTTGATTCTTGCACGTTATATTTGATTCTTAGTATTATCATTAATATTATGAGTGTTGATCATTTTATTCTGGTTATTATCATTAACAATGGGGGTAAAATTAATACATCTCTGCAAATACTCCATATTTTTATTTGATTGAAAGTTGTGCAGTTTATTCTTGCGCTTAGAGGTAGTTGGATTAGTCCAACGGATGAATTTTGTAAATTGCTTAAACGTAATATAGCCCCAAAAACAGTGAATATAGCCCCAGAATTTTGTAAATTGCTTAAACGTAATATAGCCCCAAAAACAGTGAATATAGCCCCAAAACGTAAAAATAATACTGTAAGCTTTAAGCACAAGACTTGCACGACAATTTTTTTTTTATTTTTCTTAGAACAATACAATATCAATTTAAAGGAATATTCCTGAAATTAATTTAAATAAAAATACATCAAATGCAAATCTATCTCTGTTATGAGTAAAAAGAATAATTGAAAGTATCACAAAGATGATCTTTTTTACGTATTTATTTTTATTTATTATTATTATTTATATTTATTTATTATTTTTATTTTTTACCAGCGATGTATAAAAATATGACTTCTTAACTCTAAAATTATTTTGATGAAAAATATTAATCAAGGTATGCCGTTGATAATCTATAAATATTTTAAAATTTAATAGTTACGTATCGAAAAATGTTTCAATTTGAATGTATTTTTTTATGCTCCAAGGTGGTATAAACCCTTAATGTAATGCTTTTAACATCAACAGCATCTTTTTAATATCAAAAAAATTAAAGTCAACAATTATTATTACTTTATCTTGATATTTTATGAGTGCAAAAGAATTGATGCCGGAAGCTGCGTGGTACAATTTATGTGCGCAGCTACAATACAATTATGTACGGAAAGATCTTAATCTGGTAAGTGACAGCGTCTCTGTGACGGCAAGCAGGTGACATTATTCCCGTAAGCAGCACACGCCTTATTCGATTTAACAACAGATTAAGGACTTCCGCACTAGCAAACAAGATAAGATTAGAATCCCTTTGCTTCCTTTATTAAATTTTCCGCGCGAACTCGGCAACTCGATCCCCCACCCCCACGGCGCGCAGCATCGGGCAGGGCACATGCTCTGGGGCTCGACACCTCCAAAGCCCAGAGCCGTTTTAGGATCGTCGTAGTCCCTAGGCAGTTTTGCATAATATTGCATTCGGAGAACTCATAAATTTAAAAAAAAACTTCGCAAAAACTTCTTATATTTTTTGACGTCTTTAAAATCGGTGCCGAAAACAAATGAACTATAGTTTCGGTCGAAATAATTTCAAACTTCAATGACTCATCTAGAAATAGACATAAAACCGTCATCTTGGTTTCATTTTAAAGAACAAGGATAAAAACTTGTTTCATTACAGCGATGGACGATAAATGGGATCATAGAGTAGCTTGTTGGTCTTGTGGTTAGGGCACTCGCCTGGTGATCCAAAGAACGAGGATTCGAACCTTTCTCCAGACTAGCAAGTTAGTCCCATTTTCAAAGCCCAAGCATTTAGCTTAGTTTGAAAATAGTAAGAATATTGATGTGATACGTATTCCATGTTCGCATCTCTATTTGAAAAAAAATGTCAGAGTCTAATAATTGTACAATTTGATGCAAAAATAATAATAATTTACATCATTTTCATCACTTATATATTGAAAATAGCAACATATTTCAAGGTTAATGGCCCCTTTGTCAAGATACAAAGTATAGGTAGTAACAAATTAAAAATCAAAAATAAAATATACTTCTACACAACTAACAAACGGTGGGAGCCGGATAACGGCCACCCCATAAATATTACGAGGGATTCTGTATATAATCTCTTTTGCCATTTCGTTACAATAATATAATAGAAATGTTATGTATAATGATACTCAAAGAGTAAAAATAGTTTTATAAGTATTCATTTTATCGTTATACTTGATTTTGGTAGCTTGTTATTGAATTTTTTGTTTTTATATTCAGGTCAAAAATTTATGTTTAAAATTTCCTACTTAGACTTTCGCAGGCTGCTTGAAGGTTTGTAAGCCCTATGTCACCTTGTCTAACGAATAAGATGGTCCTGTCAAAGTCTTCTTGAAACGTCCACGGACTAATTAAATTGTCAACGTTACGTGATATTTAATCAGGTTTTTTCCAAGGAAGTCTCGTTGTGAAGTTATTAAATTAAAGACATCTGTTGAATTTCAAATAAAGTATATTCCTTTGAAATTTAATTATTTTCTGAATTCTACACCCACATGTATTCATCTAATCTTTGTACTTTATAATCAAACTAGTTGAAAGCAAACTAACCAAAAAAAATGGAAGTTGTGTAATACACCCAACTTAACATAACATAACTTATTCTTCTTCTACCCCTTATCCTATTGGTTCGCGGTTCCTGCACCGCATAAGAAGTTCCAACATTTCCTATCTTTGACTTTGCTCTCCACGTTAGCCCTGTGGCATTTCCTACCACAGTATATCTACCAATCTAGGCCACACACACATAGATGTGGCAAGAATGCCACGTAAACAGAATCAAGGTACAGCAAGGTACAGGAGTTCCCATTGTAGGCCATTGCCAAACGCAAATACAGCTAGACTTTTTAGTCTAAAGTTTTTTTTCACCAAACCAGCCAGCCAACGCCCTATACGGGCATGTCAGTCTCTCATAGTAGGCCAGAGGCTCTAGTCCATCGAGTAACTATTATTGTCATTGTAATCGTACTTACGTATAACTTGTAATTGTTTTATAGAGCGAATAAAGTTATCAATCATTTCACGACTTTAGAGATTTCTCGTCACATGATGGTTGGTGACCCTAAAAATCAGCATCTCCAAATACTGCATTTATATACCATCCTCAACCAAAAACCCCCAAAGCCCAAATTAGTTGCAACCTCGCATCGCAGCAGTTCTCCAGGATTACTGTATTTTTGTCCCTAGAAGGGATTGGCATCAATCAAGATATATTTAAAATGTCTCACAGAGGATCGAATTTATGCGTAAATGTAGGTATGGAAATATTTGGGTATTTACATTGCTTACGACCTGTAATTGGCTGGTTTAAGTGATCGCTTTACACAATGTAATGTTAACTGATTCCACCCATGAACGACCACCTATAAATACCTTAAGACCTCCATTCTCTTTTCCCCATAAAAATAACGATTTTTCAAAGATTTTTTCAATGTTTTGTAAATACCTATATGTATTGCTGAGGGAAGTAGTATGTTGTACGCAGTATGTGGTGTGCAAGGCGCTGGATTCGGTGGATGGCTGATCTTTGCTCTTTAGTAGAGCTGTGCAGCTAGTCGGGTCAGAAGTGTTTTGCGCTTCATTATTCTATCATTCCTAATAACCGTATCTTTCCTCATTTCAGCACTTTTACACAACAATTGAATACACAACAACATGTAATGTATTCTTTATATCAATTATTATTTTAATTTTAATCTAAGTTAAAAATATAAAATATTCATATGTTTCCGACTTAAAAATTAAGAAAATTTTACATGCATAATTTTACAATGCGCGGGTCAATTTTATGGCATTATTTATTATTTTAAGCACCGTATTTATTGCTGAGGTTAAGATGTCTACGTAGAGACTAAGATTCACAATACCAACATGATAAAATAGCAGGTCCAGAATACAGACACAAGGCGATAGAACAGCGACAGATATCGAAGGTAGGCATTCATGAATGCGGCATAATGGGAGGCATCAAGGCAGGACTAGTGCCATTGTGCTCGGGCGACGAAGGAGAGTAATGGGACCTAAAGCGAGGCATTCTCATTATGAGGAATGGATCTGTTGAGCGGTTCGCCTAAATCAACGCATTTCAAATATACAGCCCGAACAATAGTCTACGACTGTTTCTGCTAGATTCTCTGGAAGATAGGTATATGTCTCTCGTGGGCGTATAAGAAAGTACTTGCATAAAAGTATTCTCAGATTTTTTAGTGTATTGTAGTGTATTTTAGTGTATTCTCAGATATTCTTTCGTGTATGTGCAATATTTCTGAAATTACAATACGTCAGCCCTGGTGATGGACCCTGCAAAGGGATCCAAGCTGTCGACCAGTGTGGTCGTATATAGGGATGGGTAAATGAAAAAAAAATATCGAATCGATATTTTTAAAAAGTATCGAAAATATTCGATATACATTGCGAAAAATATATCGATATATCGATATTATTTTTTCAAAAATGTAAGGGGAATAAGCTTTTGGTGACCAAAAAAAAAAGGGGTCACGGAAAAAATATCGATGACCACAAAAAGATCGCCAGAAAAAAAGTGAAAAAAGATACCCAAAAAAAGGCCACCAGAAAAAAAGTGAAAAAGATACCCAAAAAAAGGTCGCCGGAAAAAAAAAATCTATATATCGGAAAAAATATATCGATATATCGGGAAAAAATATATCGATGACCAAAAAAAAGTAAAAAAGATACCCAAAAAAAGGTCGCCAGAGAAAAAAATATCAATTATCCCAGAAAAAAATATCGATATATCAAAAAAAATATATCGATATTCGATATATCGCGAAAAAATAAATATATCGGCGATAAATATCGATATTTTTCAAAAAAAATATCGATATTTTTTACCCATCCCTAGTCGTACATACTCGGCTGAATATCCCAAAAAATTCATCCAGAAGTACATAATTTATTATATTGTGGCGTACTATTCTTACTACTGAGTGAAAACAACAAGACATTACATGTGTACATTATGTGTGCAGTATAAAAGCAAAGGCATTGTAGAAGATCTAGACTTACCCGGACTCTAATACCTCCAGCGTGCCAATTGACCAATCGCCGAGCCTCACCGTCGCGTCGCTACTAACGGTAGACCGCGAACGCTGAGTTACTGGTCATATTTTATTGTAACCTGTACTGTACAGAATAAGTTCAACGTTTAACTAACCGTGAGTATGTTCTGATCATCATGTATATACATCTCACTATTCATTCAAGCCTACTCCTTGTCACACACACTTACTCACCACAATGCATTTGATTCAAATTAACATGCCTTCAGCGATCACACATAAATGTGCCAGGAGATCATGTTTCGACAGGCGGGCTTCCCATGTAACACAAACACGCAGCCTTCATTTCGCTTCCCATTCAATCCAATCATATCTCTCGATACGCATATCAATCTGCCAAAGCAGCAATATACAAAAAAAAAAATTTAAAATGTTTTTAATGCAGTAACTGAAAAATACTACTGAATTATAGATGTTATAATCATGTTACTCATAAATTTATTGGCCATATTTTCTATAATTCAGTACATTTTAAATTAATAATCATCGATTACAGCATTTAGTTTTATTTTTCACATTGCTGCCTTTGTTTTACAAGTGTTATAGAAACAACACAGGTCAAACGACCCAGTCACTATGATTTGCAGGCTGTCTGACCAGTGTGTTATCGGAACGTAGATGGGGTGGATGTGTTTAGCGTTTCTCTAATCTCTAATCAAATTTGATAAAAGTGCACGTACCTTCCATAGGCCGCTTATAGTGAATTGCGAAACTTCCGGATTTTGCAAATCGAAATGTTCTGCATCTTTTGCATGACATTCAAATCGACAATTTTGCAAAGCAACTTGTTCTTATATTGTAACGTGGCTAAAAAAAATCACGCACTCATGTCAAGTGACAGTTGTTTGAAATGGTCATAACACTATCGAATAATCGAGAATGGTCTACAATGTTCTACTTCTTTCGGGAAGCATCTGAAACATTCTACAAGAATCTAGAAGCCACGAGAAGCGTCTCCCAAATACTAGGAACGCCTAGAAGGTTCGATATCAGCATTGGCCAGAGCCAGTAGAGCACGTTGACAGCGAAGTGAGCCGCGAAGCCGGGCTGGTACGATAATTCGACAGCGAATGTTCTAGCAATATTTCTACTTACGTAGCGAAATAAAAACTCGAGCGAATAATACGTGCGAAAACTGGATGGAATATTCTAGTGAATAATGAATAATGAGTTAAAGCGATAATTAAGTGTCTATTTGCGAGTGATAAATTACGAAACAGTTTAATTTAAAGAATCGAGTTAAATTTGTGCAAAATAGTGTCAAGTAATTTTGTACATTAAATAATTAGTTAATCTGTAATTAAATTTCAGTCTTTCAATTCAATATTTTTTTATTTGTATTTTTGTGTGTTTTTTCTGTTGTGCATTTTTTATTACAAGTGCATACACTCTTAATTGGAGAGTTGACAACCATACACTTGCTTGAATTAAATATATGTATATATCATCAACGTCTTTGCACTTATTTCTGTAATAAAACCAGAAAGTTGATACATACCTCTATTGTATACAAAATACACAAATGTCCCGGCGTTTATTTTTATAAACGGGCCTACACATAACGTACAGCTTAATCTATCTGTAAACGTATGGGGGATACATTCGTGAATCTGATTAAAAGAGTTGGAATTATTTCCTCTTTACCAGATTAACTGGGTTACGTAAATCAAAAAACGTCGACTTTATTTTTCCGCAAAAATATTCCGCTGGAAATAAACATATTCACGGTAAAGATTTGGAGTATACTTTATTCCACACAAATCGCATTCGTTCTGTCACGAAATCAAAATTACTATTCATCGCGTGATTTCGCCGGTGACGTTAAATATTCGCTCATAGACAAACACAAATTGTATGTTAGCATTGTACGTTGACGCTGTCAAATTTTTAATCTAAATATCAATGCTACTTCTTTTTAAAATTTTTTTAAGGCAAGCAATCAAATTGCATTCTACTGTTTTATCCTTTAAATTAAGTATGTGTTAAAAGCTTCATTGTTTTTTCTATATAAATGGATTGTCACATAGATAGTGCGTGATAGTTTATCGATGATTACTGCCCAAGACTAGAAAATATTCTAGCATCAATAGTAATAGGGAAAATATTTAAAAACTCTATATTTTCTGAATATAAAAAGTGGTCTAAAAAGGAATTAAAAAACTAAATAGTTTTCAGGCGTTTTCTAGTGTAATGTTAATGATTCTATGGAATCTCATATACACACATAAAAATTCCAATCAAAATTACAGAAAGATACCTCATTAGTGACATCTGTATTTGATTAAGGAAATGAAAAAGCTTTGGACGCCGGTGGCACTAGTGATAATTACAGCACACATGTGAAACGGGTTGTGAAACTTAAATTTAAATACAACTTAAAAATTAAAGAAATGGTATCCTATCATGGGTCGAAATAGAGAACGTTACGTTGTGTAAAGTGATCACTTAAGCCAGCCGTATGATAGGTCGTAAGCCTATGATCATACACAAAAAAAAGATTTCTATAACTACGTTCCCTTAAAAAGAAAAATTCTCTATGATATATCTTAAATATTTGGAATATCATGAAACTTATTTGTATCAAATATTATAAATTCATTCGCTTTAATACAAATCAAATAAAATAATTAATATCTTTCGTAAAAATTAAAAGTTTCTGAAAGAATTTATGAGTAAATTTGTCTTGTATTAAGTTAATGAATCTCGATATTCAATATACGTTGCTTGAAAGATTTTCCAATATTTCAAAGATGATGGATTAAAAGATATTAAAAAAAATGCGAACCTTGAGTTTATATTTTTATTATAGACAGAATTCTACATGTTAAGTATCGTGGACATGCTCTGTTACATCCTGTATACAAGTGTATATCATGGGTGTACTGAGAAACGTGAAAATCTAGGTTTTCGGCAACTTTTTTTAAGCGAAAAGAGAGATTCGAAAATGGAATATAGCTCATATAAATATTTTTACTATTTTCAAACTAAGCTAAACGCTCATTCTAAATAGGAATCGAAAATAGGACAAAGCTGCTAGTTTCCTGGAACAAGGCTCAAACCAGTAACCACTGTATCACTTCTCAAGAGTCTTAACCACTAGACCAACAAGCTACTCATAAATAGTTATACTACCAAATTATGATAAATATTAACTCAGTTCAGCAAATTGAGATGATTTTTATTTAAAATGTCTTTTGCATCGGTATACCTATATATTGGGTTATTTTTCGAGAATTATAAAGATTCTCTATATGAATTGTGAAATTTGTATGTAACAGATGTTGACTTGAATTATATGCACATTTTAATTATGCGGAATATTTTGTTAATTAATTTGTTTATTTTTTATATTTTCTATTAAAACATGTCTCTTTTCTTGAATGAAATCCATAGACTTAAATATTCAGAAATATTGAAATAAATGCAAACTTTGAAGTCACTTACCTTCGTAACTGTCGACATTTCACAAAAAAGTGTAAAGAATATTTTCCATTCAAAATCGAATGAAGATAACTCTCGAAAAATTTTTGCTTCTAGCTACGAGACACCTTGTTTAAGGGTTTTGATAAAATCTTGCATCAAGCCCCCTTCCTAATGATTTTTATTTAGCATTTTTTAAATGACTTATTTATATTAAAAAATATCTTAAACATACAAAACTATTAAACAAACTAATTAGCCCATTTTGAACTATTTTTAATCGGATGACCTATTCAGCAAATACAATACTCTTATTATCTTTTACCCTAGAGATAAGAAAAGATAAGATAAATATTTTTCCTTTTTTCGTGAAGTAAATATATCATAAATACACACGAGATGAAGGTTCCGTCATTTGCTATATTAAAAACGTGTTTGGCTAAAGCAGCGACGATATGGAAAAAGTAATACTCCGCGACGTTGTGTAAACTTCGCTTACTATGTTACACATTAATCCATTATTAACGTCACCAAAGTTACGTTCCTTTGTCACAAGTTTCAGTTTACGGCGTACTCGGCCGAAACAATGAAATTATCGTGATATTCATAAAAGCGCGTGAGTTTCTTTTGTTAAAAGAAACTTGGCGTTTGTTGAGTTTTATGATAGCGGGGTCACTGATTATAATGGGTTTACTATTGACGAGATAAAAAAAGAAAATAAAGAAGCCAGGGGCTTACCGATGGATCTTAAGTCTCCTTGAGCTTTCTAGAAGGATGCGGATGTGGCTAGAAGTTTCTACATACTGACGTGCGCGCGGAGGGAACTGATATAGCTCAACAGTGCACGTCAGGCAAATTTCAGGTTTGAAACTGCGGTATATTTTCCAAAATAAACAGGTTTATTTGGAAAAAAATAACATCCTCGCAGGACTATATTCCTGCCTTAATAATGAGTAGAAAATTTTTAAGCAATCATGACCCAATATCAATAGTAACGGAGATATGCGACATCTAAATTTGCATTTTTTTTTCAATATTTCTGACTTATTTTTTGTTAAACGCTGAACCATCATTACAGTTACATACATCAAATATGAAAAATTGATTATCTTTAATAAAGACAAATAAAATAATAAAAACCTTCCAATTCCAATTGGAAAACTTTCCAATTGAATTATTCCTTTTTTTCTGCCGGGTTTTTATCATTTTACTTGACTTGTATTGAAACGAATGAATTTTTCCTAATCGATATAAGTTACTGTAATGATAGTTCAAACTTTTGCAAAAAATAAGTCAGAAATACTGAAAAAAATTCAAACTTTGATACTGCATTACTCCGTAACTGGTCATGACTGGTTGAACACTTTCGACTCATAATCAAGGCAGGAATATAATCCTGGGAAGTTTAATGTTTTCCAAATAATCTTGTATAAGTGTTTGAAGATATGCTAGGATTGTTATTTATTTATGAGCTGAATTGTTGAGATCTAATCCAAGGATGCATCCTAGTAAGCCATCCCCATATCGGTTTACCATTAT